>CM062819.1:1480546592-1480784092 GCA_031772625.1 Pinus tabuliformis | reverse complement strand
CAACCTATAGAACCTTAAATAGAATGTGGATAGTGCAACCCTCGGTGAACACCCTCCTCATGACATTAGCCTGGGGGGGTGGCACTGTTAAACCTCAATTGTAAATTGCAAGGTGTGTTATAGACCATCAATTTGGAGAAGGCTATGAACTTATACACATCGTATGTTAATACATATGGGAACTGGGCGAAGAAATGGTGTGGGCTGACGACCTTTGGGTCTGTAACCCAATTATATATACAATTACGGATATAATGTTTCCACGAAGTAGTGGTGTGGTGTAAGTGATTATCATCAATGGATGTTGTAGCATGGGTTGTTGAATAGTTACCAAAAAGGCCACATAACACCATAAATAGGCTTATAAGAAAATGCATCGCATGGTGACTGTTAAGAGAACTCGACGAATTCATATAGTTACACTATGTGTATGTACATTGATGTGAAGATATTCGAACACTTATATGTACACACACTCACACACTGTTATACAATATTTTGTCACACTCCCAGCCTCATATCCTAAGTATCACACTTTGTGTCGTCAATATCGTAAGTGTCTCAATGTGATGAAAGATGTCAAAGTATACTTGCCATGAAATACATACAGAAACATCCCTAGATAATATAAAAAGAACTTCCTTGAGATAATTATGGATAAATTTTCCTGAAACCCTAGTTTTTAGGATCAAAAAAAATTTCACTACTGTTGGCCCGTGCTGATGGCCTGTTGCAGCATATTGACTTAGCATTGCCAATTTGGCTTTTGATATGAAAACCCGCACTAAACCTCTTCTGGCAGTCTTTCCTAAAGTGGAGGAGAAGCTTCGCCTGCTAGAATCTTCGAGAAAAACGAGTTGGATGTTGTTGGGTAGAGATATGGTTGAGCTTTCCCATTTTGAGCCCTTGATCCTACCTTTAGGGATATTCCCCTTGAGATGTGTACCTTCCTCCCTCTTTCGTGGATCCCTAACTGATCTAGGAGGAACTTCAGAAGTACTAGTGGCATGGTACAAAGGCTTAGAAATTCAAAGTGGCAAAATCTCTATAGACTTAGCATCAGAACAAAGTGATTTCTGCCCTGATTCAAACGGTGCGAATGACACTCGAATCCGAGATTGTATGTAGAAGTTAGAGCAAGTCAAATTTAAAGTTTTACTTGGATAGGTGGCAGAGGAAATGATGTGGTAGAACTCTTCAGCGAATGGGGAAGTATGAAGTGGTAGTGTACCATTGGCCCTGCAGTTTGTTGATCGCACAAGGCAGAGGTTTGCAGGTTAAGGAATCGACCCCGAGCAGAGGCGAAGTGCCATGCTATCGCACATCGTAAAGAATAGTGGATAAGAATCGGCCCCCGAGAAATCACGGAGTGTGATGCGATATCACACATCGCAGGAGACAAGGGACATCATTTTAAGAATCAACCCCAGGCAAAGCCGTGTTGTAATTGCGATATCGCTAGATCGCATATCACATTGCACTATGTCCCATAGTATAAGAATCACCCCTGACCAACCAGTTGCGATATACTGTAAAAATGTCGGACGCGATACCATTTCAGAGCTGTAGCCTATAACTTGTCGGGTCTACCAGTTCACAAATTGCAGTTTGCACTATGTAGTGGCCGTATGGAGAATCAATCCCCCCCACCCCTGGCTCCGCTGATTGCGATTTGTGAAGTATTTCCTCGGATTTGAAAATTTATGTGTTTCGGTTAATAATTTCGTTGTGTCCGTCTTTATCGCAGATCACTCATTGCTTAATGTAAAGGCACAAGGTCTGTCTACCGGTTTAAATATGTTAATATGGAGATTTCCATGTTAAAGCCACTGTTTGAAGTGTTAAATGCGCAGTTAAGGAAGCAAGCAGAAATAGATTGTGGGAATTGTTTTTACTATTTTTAAATAGGTTTTTACCTACGCACTATTCAGGGGCTAAGTTTCTCAGTTGTTGAAACCAACAACCAAAATTTATCATTTCAGCTAAACTTGTTATTCTGTAAAACTGCCTGAATAAATTATATATTGGGAATCCGCACAACGAGAATAGGGAGAGAAGCTACGAGATTTCTCAAAATACCATTGCAAAGCAGTGACACCTTCTCCTGGCAGGTGGCTGGAACCTTGCCTCAAGTATCTAAAGGTTCTGAGAGGTGCAGGAAGTCCTTTTATCAGAATTGGGCGTTCGGACAATTGTTTCTGTATGATTTTTCACCAAGATTTCAGTGATGCTTTTTGCTTCTAGAGCTGGGCTCTCCATTTGTCAGCTATCTTCTAGATTGGAGGTATAAGGGTGTTTATGTAAAATATACTTGTACTTCTTCGCTTTTCATGCCACTTAATAAATGTAGGCCTCCCCACTGTTAAGCTGGGCCTGGAGACGTAGTCCAAATTGGATGAACTCTGTAATCAAATATTTGCATCTTAATCTCATGCATGATTATGTATTTACTCTTCATTTATAAGCTTATTTTTCATGGTTTTTAATAAGCTCAGTTACATGTAAATACGATGCATCTATAAGAAAAAAGTCTTGGATCAAGTGGTATCAGAGCAGGTCTTAGTTGATGCGAGTTGCATGAGTACGGTAACCAGAAACAAGCTTCAAAGGATGCGCGTTACGAAGAGGAGACATGGAAGATGTTGAAGCACGTTAGTAAGAGAAGCGATCTTTTACTGATAAGAAATTGCATAAGTGAATGACCGAATGTGCAGCCATGGAGGATGATAAAGAAATGCATGAAGCTTCCTGACGATGTCTCGAATGGTGGATATCATGTATGGCACGTATGAGAAAAGAAGAGAGGAGAAAGGAAAATATGAAAGCGATGCTTCATCCACATCTTCCGATGCTTATGCATCTTATTCATCGCCTTCCTCGTATTCTCATCATTCAAATGAGGAAAGTAATTAGAAACTTCAAGAAGAGAAAAGAAGAGATGAGGAGAAAGGAAGATCAAAGAGAAGTGCTTCATCCACATCTTCTTATGCTTATGCATCTTATTCAACGCCTTCCTCGTCTTCTCATCCCTCGAATGAGGAGATTAACTAGAGGCTTCAAGAAGAGAATGTCAAATTAAAGAGGCTACTACGGGAAGAGAAAGAGGAGAAACATAGGTTGTTATGCTAGCTGTAAGCTAAGGACGAGGCTTTGGAAAAGCTGTAGCATAACTCCCGTGAGGTAAAGAGCAATTCTTCGACTCCGTGTATTTTTCCTGATAATGATTTCGTCGCTTTTGAAGAACATACCAAAGGTATCGGCTCCAAATTGTTAAAGAGAATGGGGTATGAGGGGAAAGGCCTCGGCATTAATGGCTAGGGAATCATAAACCCCATCAAAGTAGTGGAATTACCCCGACATACAGGACTTGGGTATGTCAGGAAGGAGATTGGGGAATGGCACTAAAACAACCAACGAACCATCAATTACAAATGATGAGGAGCCCTCACCAATTCTTTCCAAATCAACCGTGGAGGTAAAATATGTTGATTTATCTTCTATTTCATCTTCACATAATATAATTTTTGTTGGAAATGTGGAGATACCCATTACAGGGACAAGCATGAGACTCCTTACCAAGATGAGGTACAAAGGAGAAGGACTTGGTGTTAATGGCCAAGGCATAACTCAGCCATTGGAGGTTGAGAAAAAACCTTGATTTGCAAGTTTGGGGTACACTGAAGGACAATGCTCAAAGGTGTCAGAAGCTTCCATGACATTGTTGAACCCATCGAGGAAAGAGGATGATGGGAATACATCACCATCAACCTATGGCAGTATGCATTGCAGAAAAAGAGCTGAGGCAAGCTCTCATTCCCATGATCGTACCAGAGACCAACATGAAAGGTATAACAAGTTTCGGTATTCTAATTTTAATTTTGATTACAACCATATTGTTAATAATGAATGAAAATCATGGCATAGAAAAACTTGCAATTTTTGTGGATTGCATAACCATGTGTTTGTTGAGTGCTGGAGAAGAATAGCAGCACGGAAGAGGATGAGGTGTGAAAGACCCTCTCCAAGGTAGGAAAAGAAGAAGAAGGTAAAGAATATCTGGAGGAAGAAGACATATTGTAGTCATTGCGATAGAGGTGATCATCAAAGAGCAACATGTTGGAGGCTCCCTCCAGAGCAACGTCGTAAGGACAAAGTGTCCGTGCATGAACCAAGTGAAACAATTGTTCGACCAAAAAATGCGCCATAGGGAGATGACCCATTCACTTTGAAGGTGAAAGATGGTTTTTCTAGGTGTGGTAGAATGTCATGGCCTTGTTTTTAAATCATGTTTTGCATGTTTAAATTGTCAAAGTGATGATGTGTTGTCCATCACTTGTTGCAACAACAATGATTTTTGGCCTTATTTTGTAAATCATATGTTGTAGTGATGATGTGTTTTCCATCACTTTTTGAAGAAACAATGATGTTTGGCCTTGTTTTTAAAATCATGTGTTGCAGTGATGATGTGTTTTCCATAACTTGTTGAAGCAACCATGATGTTTGGCCTTGTATTGATAGCTGGGGTATTGTTTCCACTTTATGTAAACTTGACCACAAAGTATGTGTTATAAACTTGTGGCAAGTATGGGATGCTTGGATCGTTATTGGTCATAGAGTTAAGCATGTAATTTGCAAGATTATTGTACTCTAGGTTTGTAGGGGATGCATGTGTCGGCTCATCTCTTATGGCCCTGAAGCACAAAGGTGAAAGAGAAGAAAGGATGGACCTATTAGGACACTTGTGGTGAAGACAACATACACAGCAGCTGCATATTATTTTAATGCTTTTGGAGGACCAAAAGCTTCTCAATGGGGAGGTTTGATCCAGGAGGATATTCAAAAGTACCAGTGGCATTGCACAAAGGCTAAAAATTTCAAAATGGCAGAATCTCTACAAATTTAGCATCAGAACAAAGGGCTCATCACCTTGATTCCAACAGTGTGAATGACACTCCAATCTCAGCTTGTATGCAGAAGTTAGAGCAAGTAAAAGTTCAAGTTTGACTTGGATAGGTGGCAGAGGAAATGACGTGGTAGAACTCTTCAGTGAATGAGGAAGTGCCAAGTGGCAGGGTGCCATTGGCCCCATAGTTTGTTGATTGCATGAGGCAGATGTCTGTGGGTTAAGGAATCGACCCTAAGTAGAGGTGGAGTGTGATGTGATCGCACATCGCAAGGAACAATGGATAAAAATCAGACCTTGAGCAAGCATGGAGTGTGACGCAATATGGTACATTGCACATCGCATGTGGTGAGGGAAAACATTTTAAGAATCAGCCCAAAGAAAAGTCGGGTTGCGATTGCGATATCGCTAGATCGCATATGGAAATGCACTACATCTCGTAGTATAAGAATCACCACCGATCAGTCGATTACAATATACTGTAAAACTGTCAGACGCGATACCATTTCAAAGTTATAGCATATGACCCATTAGGTTCGCAAGTTTGCAGATCGTAGTTCACATTGCACAGCGGCCCATATGGAGAATCACCCCCCTACCCCTAGCTCCACTGATTACTATTTGTGAAGTCTTTCCTCGAATCCGAAAAACTTATGTGTTTCATTTAATTATTCCATTGGGTCTTCCTTTATCTCAGATCGCTCATCACTTAATGTAAAGGCACAAGGTCTATCCATCGATTTAAATTTGTTAATAAGCCAATTCCTATGTTAAATTCGCCATTTGAAGTGTTAAATGCACAGTTAAGGAATCAAGTGGGAAACGGCCTATGGGAACTATTTTCCAGTGGTTTTTACTATGTTTAAATAGGATGTTACTTGTGCACTATTCAAGGACTAAGGTTCTCAGTTGTTGAAACCAACAACCTAAATTTATCATTTCAGCTAAATTTGTTATTATGTAAAACTGCTTGAATAAGTTATATATTGGGCATCCGCACATCGAGAAGAGGGAGAGAAGCTATGGGATTTCTCAAAATACCATTGCAGAGAAGCGACACTTGCTCCTGGCAAGTGGCCAGAACCTTGCCTCAAGTATCTAAAGGTTCTAAGAGGTGCAGGAAGCCCTTTTATTAGAATTGGGCATTCAGACAGGTGTTTCTGCACGATTTTTCGCCAGGATTTTAGTGATGTTGTCTGTTTCTAGAGCTAGGCTCTCCATTTCTCAATTATCTTCCAGATTGGAGGTATAAGGGTGTTTATGTAAAATCTACTTGTACTTGTTCTCTTTTCATGCCACTTAATAAATGAAGGCCTCCCCACTGTTGAGTCGGGCCCAGGTACGTAGTGAAAATTGGACAAACTCCATAATAAAACATCTGCGTATTGATATCATGCATGATTATTTATTTACGATTCGTTTATAGGCTTATGTTTCATGGGTTTTAATAAGCTCAGTTACATGTAATTCTGATGCATCTATAAGAAAAAAATCCTGGATCACTAACTCCCTCTCCCTTCCTATAAATCAAGTCCCTTCCATCCCCAAATGGTTGGTCATTGCGTGCCCGCATTTCTATGCTGAAACTATGCCCAAATGTTTCCCATATAACTAAGGAGAAGGAGTAATTGAATGGTCTTGGCTTGGACTTGGAAATCCACTACAAATGAGGTCTCCAACATCAAGGCAATGGTTGTATGCTTCCCCCTTTTATTCATTAATATATACATTTGGTGTTTACTTTCCATAAATTTCTAAATATTTATTCATTTAGCATGATGCTCCTTAATCTGTCATGTAGTTTATGTTTGAATTATACTATGTATGCTCGTGTATCTATTGTTGTCTTTTGATCTCTCTTGCAGGTATTCGGATGCAAGGAATAGAGAGGAGTGAGCCTGGAAGCTAAGGGATCGAGATCATCATCTAATGTTGAGCTCTTAGCATTAGAGTGAGATAGGTTTCTCTCTCTCACTTTGAATTTTTCAACATAAAATAGGAGAGTTTTGCACTGGTTTGTTCGGTTTGTTGCTAGATATTCTCATAGGACTCGAAAGATCGCTTCTGTCCACAAAAGGGATTTATCTTCACAACAAAATAATGACTCCACTGGGGAGCTTATGGCCCTTTTAATATCTTTATTGTGTTTTGTCTTTTGATTAGTTTGAGCAACCATTGAATTATCAATCATTTAGATTATGTATAGGTCTACACTTTGAGTGATTACTACTTCAGAGTGTTAGGTCTGGATTTATTATTGATTTTTTATAAAAATTTTCCCAATATTTCTTGTCCAACATGTTTTTTCCTGGAATAGTTACGCTGCCAGCGTGTTTTTCTTGATAACAGTCATGTTGAAAGCCCTGTCAGCACGGGTTTGACTATAACAGTCACATTGATCCCATAGAATTGACAAATTTTAGGGTTTTTGTAATAAGGGTCCAGTATGTCTTGATCTCTGAGGTCTTTCCCTATCATGTATGGTTGGATTTGTTAGCGTTTTGATTGATTGTCCTGATTAATTTGCAAAATTTGCCTCATTGGATTTGAAGTGAAATCCGATTGAGTTCTAGGGTTTCTAGTCAATTGAACATCGCTTACTGCTTGTTTGTGTCATTGAGATGTTAGTTTTGTTGATTGATTGAGTGTTGTTTTTGGTGGAAATCATTGAAAACATCATTTTGCATTTGTTTTAGCTTGCCCTTTAAAATTTACTTTTCATAAAAAAGCATTAGATTACTTGCATTGAAAAGTTATTTTTTGAGATTCATCATTGAAAATAGATCACATTTTTTTGGTTATTGAAAGCTAAAAAGTGCATTATGTGCATTAAATCATTCCAAATGAAAAGAAAAGAATAATTCATATAAGTGAATCTTAATAAAAGTGAAAATGATTTCACTCTTGAAAAGTTGCATTTAGGATAGTGGTAAGTGAAGATCGCTTTTACTTTTTGGCATTGCATTTGGAAGACGAAAGTGAAAGTTAGTAGAAGGCATTTTGTTTGATGCATTATTGATTGAAACTTTTTCCCTTGATTAGTCTATCTTTCATCGAAATAGAAAGTTTTTCTTTTCTCATGATAGTTGCATCATAGGAGTTCAAGTGACATAGTTTTACCCTTAAAACTGAAACTTAGTTGAAGATAAACTTAAAATTTACCTCAATTAACCTAAGGAGAATTTGAAACTTAACGCCAACATTTAGAGGTCTAGGCTAGAGACTTGTTCCGACGTCTATAAACCTAGAAGCTGTCATTATCTACCAGCATTGTATCTGGGGGTGATATCTCGTTCCACGTATGGAAGTATATAGGATCGTTCTCTAGTACTTTCAGGTATATTTGAGGCACTCCACGTATGGAAAGTATATGGGAATGCTCTCATCGAACGGTTATGCATTAGACAATGCTAAAGCCTACTGGAGAATATCAGAAATATAGGCCTAAGTTCACTGGGACTGAAGGTGTTACAACTGAAGAACATCTTGAGTCATTCTATAGCTATGCTGATAACCTGGACATTAGTGAAGATGATGTGTGGATGAGAGTCTTTGTCCAAAGCCTAGATGGAGAGGCTAGTAAATGGTTCAGAGAACTAACCCCAAGATATATAGCAGATATTGAGGCTTTAGATGATGCATTCCTAAAGCATTGGGGTGATAGGAAGGATCTCCTTTACTACCACACTGAGTTTGGGAACTTAAAAAGGGAAAATGGTGAGGTGTTGTCTGATTTCAATAATGGATTTAACCACATGTACAGCAAGATACCAGCTGAAGTAAAACCCACCACTACCTCTACTAAACTCACCTATGCCAGTGCTTTTGATTCTGACTTCTGCCTACTATTGAGGGAGAGGCGATGTGCTAATTTGGCTTATATGTAGGATGCAGCCTTGGAAGTAGAATCAAACATCATAGCTGCAGAGAAGCTCAAGGGAAATGTTGATAGGAGAAGACAGAGGGGCGAGTCTTCATCATCTTCAGATCCCAAGATAGATAAAAATGAACAAAATGATAGATTCATTTGCCTCTGAAATCTCCAAATTAAAAGTTGAGCAGCACCCTGGGAAAGGGAGAGTTCCTAATACCTTTGCTCCTAGAAATCCAAATCCAAATCCATATAGAAGAACTAATGAATAGTTGCAGATTTTGCAAAGAAGCAAAGATGCCAATGAAGACCAAAGGGTGAAGACCCCTTTCCAGAATGTAGTCATGGAAGAAGAGCAGTTTGAAGAATATGATGAGATCCATTGTCTGGAAGACAAAGGAAATGCCTCCCTTTTTACCTTAGCTGCCTATGAAAAGTCATTATTCAATGACCATATTAACCAAGAATGGGATGGTGAAGCTGTGCTACAAACTGTAGATCAACAAAGATATAATATGAGGTCAAATATGAGTAATGCCAAGGAAACTCCTGTTCAAAGAGCTGTTGTCCCTGTAGTATAGCAAGCTAATAAGCAGAAGCAACCGACAGTTGACCCCATCATCCTCAAGGCTCCAGCTCATGAGGTAAGAGGTCTTGACAAGTATCCTTCTCCTTTCAATTTTCAATCAGAAATTCAGAAGCTAAGAATACCTATGCCTCTGATTGAACTAGTGAAGAATGAGTCATTCAAAAGATCCATCCTTGAGGCCCTTGAGCCTAAAGCCATCCAAGCCTCCACTGATTATGTGAATCTACAAGATGAAAAGCTAGCTGTTATTCTCAGCCCAATGATTGAAAATTGTGAAGACAGCTCCCCATCATTCTATGTCTCTATGACTATTCATGATAAAATCCTTCACAACTGCCTTCTGGACACTGGAGCCAACCATAATCTAATGCCCAAGGCTGTCATGGATGAGTTGGGTCTTGACATTACCAAGCCTTATCATGACCTGTTTTCTTTTGACTCTAGAAAAGTGAAATGTCTGGGATTAATCAAGGACCTAGCCATCACTTTGTCTCAGCTGCCCATGAAAAGCATGATGATGGATATTGTGGTAGTAGATGTACCCCCCAAATTTGGCATGTTACTTTCCAGAGGTTGGATCAAGAGATTAGGTGGATCATTACAAAATGATCTGTCTTATGCTACTGTCCCAGTTTTCGAAGGTGAGAGCAAGAGATTATACAGAGAAGCTCAGTTGGCTTATATCATCAGCGATGAAAGGAATCCCACTAATCATCCCATCTATGTTGTTGACACTAATTTTGGAGCATGTATTCTTCATATTGAAGAATCCCAGTTGGCCTCCATACAACTTAAAAAACCAGTTTGCCAAATCACTAAGGAAGAAGGCCCACAGATTTGGGACATGTTCTTTGATGGGGCTTGCTCTAAAGAAGTTGCAGGGACAGGTGTAGTCCTTGTGTCCCCCACATAGGAATACATTCATTTATCTTTCAAATTAACCTTTCAGGTCACAAACAACATAGCAGAGTATGAAGCTTTGATTCTGGGCTTAAGTGCTGCTAAAGAAATGGGCATCAAAGGCTTGAAAGTGTTTGGAGATGTAGACCTCATTATTCAGCAGGTAAATAAAACTTTCCAAGATAAGCATCCAAGGCTGAAAGCATACAGAGATGAGGTATGGAGGCTCAAGGATTCTTTTAATAATTTCAGCATTTCTTACATTCCAAGAATGAAGAATCATCTTGCCGACTCCCTTGCTGTGTCTGCTAGCACGTTTATTCCTCCTTTGCCTCCTAAATTGACGTATGAAGTTCAGGTGAAATATAGACTGTCTTTGCCTGACAATGTCAAATACTGGAAAGTTTTTGAAGACGATGATGAAATTGACAGGTTTTTGCAAGTCGTTGAGGAATTTTCTGAAACACACATCGATCAGGAAAATGAAACCATAGAAGAATGCGGCCAGTCCAAGTTAAAAAATGAGATCAGCTGAGGAAGCATCGCCCAGTTGCCTAGTAACCATATACCAAAGGGATTGGTGCCTCTAGAGAAGTTGTTCGATCATAACGATGTGCCTTATAAGCCTACCAAAACAGAAAATGAGTATGTTGTTCGTAAACACAATATAGGGAGCCCAGCCCATCTGAAATACATAAATTTGTCCACTCATTTGTCTTTTGCCCAAAATTCCGAGTATTTCACCCTCATGAAGCAATTCACTGACATTTTTGCCTGGGAATACAGTGATCTTAAAACCTATGACACAAACATCATTCAACATAAGATTCCATTGGAAAAGAACACCATCCCCTTTAAGCAGAAATTAAGACCTATCAGCCCTCTCTTATTGCCTTTGATTTAGAAAGAAATCAAGAAGATGTTGGATGCCAAAATCATAGTTCCCCTAAGGTATTCAAAGTGGATAGCTAACCTTATGGTAGTAAGAAAGAAAAATGGAGAAATCAAGCTTTGTATTGACTTCAGAAATCTGAATAAGTGCTCTAAAAAAGATAACTACCCCCTGCCTAAGATGGAACACTTGCTGCAAAGAGTTTCAGGGACCAGAGTCATGTCTTTGTTAGATGGATTTTCAGGTTACAATCAGGTTGTTGTACATCCTGAAGATCAGGAAAAGACCGCCTTCACTACTCCTTGGGGCACTTTCATGTACTCCAAGATGCCTTTCGGACTGATGAATGCTGGGGCTACTTTTCAGAGGGCCATGGACATAGCCTTTGTGGGAGAGAAGGAAAAGTTTGTCCTTATTTATCTTGATGACATAACAGTCTTCTCCAGCAGTCACAAAGACCATTTGCAGCATTTGAAGAAGGTCTTCCTAAAGTGCAGACAGTTTGGAATTTCGGTGAACCCAAAGAAGTCACAGTTTGCTCTAGAAGAAGGCAAACTTCTGGGACATATTGTTTCTGCTGAAGGTGTGAAGATTGATCCAGCAAGGGTTCAAGCAATTCAGACATTGTCCATCCCAAGGTCAAAAAGGGACATTCAATCCTTCCTGGGTAAGATTAACTTTGTAAGGAGGTTCATTCCAAACTTTGTAGAGCTAGTAAAGCACATCACTTCCATGCTGAAGAAAGGATCAAATAAAATGGACAGATGCTTCAAAAAGCTCTTTCGAAGCCATCAAGTAAGCTATCATGGAAGCTCCCACTCTAATCAGCCCAGATTACACGAAGGAGTTTTGTATCTCCTCTTTTTCCTCTTATGATACACTTGCAGCAGTTTTGTTGCAGAAAAATGATGAAGGCATAGAGCACCCCGTGGCCTTTTTTAGCAAAACTCTAAGGGATGCTGAACTAAGGTATGACCTTATTGAAAAACAAGCTTATGCTCTCATAAAATCTTTAAAGGCATTCAGAATTTATATTTTGCATTCCAAAGTGGTTGCATATGTACCTTCAGCTTTAGTAAAAGATGTCTTAACTCAGCCAGATATTGATGGAAAGAGAGCTAAATGGATTGAAAAATTCATAGAGTTTAACATAGAGGTGAAGCCCACTAAGCTTGTCAAGGGCCAGGGCTTGGCTAAACTTATGGCTGAAGAAAATTGCAGCTTGTTAGACATAAATTTCATGGGTCTAAATTCAAATGATGAGCAGACAGAGGGAGCAGCAGAAGAGCAAAAGCAGAATCATTCTCTGGCTGAAAATATAGCTACCTGTGAATGGTATTCTAGCATAGTTCAATTTTTAAAGAAGATAGAAGTCCCTCTAGGGCTTAGCTCAAGTCAAGCCTGGGCCATTAAACTTAGATCAGCCAAATTTTGCATTAATAAAAATCTGCTTTATTGGAAAGACCCATCAGGAATCCTCTTGAGATGTCTAGATAAAGAACAATCTGTGGAAGTCATACACCAGTTCCATTCTAGCATCTGTGGAGGGCATCATTATTGGAAAACCACAGCCCACAAAATCCTGAGGGTTGGGTATTATTGGCCTACTCTGTTCTCTGATGTGTTTTCTTTTGTGAAATCTTGTGACAAGTGTCAGAGGTTTGCAAGAAGATAGCAGCTAAAATCTCTGCCCTTGAAGCCAGTACATGTCAATGGTCCCTTCTAGCAGTGGGGCTTGGACTTTATAGGTGATATCAACCCACATTCCAGTGGCCAACACAAATGGATCTTAGTAGCCACTGATTATTTCACCAAGTGGATTGAGGCTATACCCACTAAGAATGTCAATCATCAAGTTGTCATAAAGTTCTTGAATGAGAATATTTTCACTAGATTTGGTTTCCCAACCAAACTAGTCACTGATAATGCAGCAACTTTCAAGGCAAAAGAATTGGTGGACATGACTGAATCCATGGGCATTAAAATGGTGCATTCTACCCCATATTATCCTCAAGGCAATGGCCTAGCAGAATCATCTAACAAGAGTTTGGTAAGGGTAATCAAAAAACTGTTAGAGGACAAAAAAAAGAGTTGGGATTCCAAGCTGAAGTTTGCGCTATCGGCTGACAGAGTTGCCATCAAAAATTCCATAGGGAATTCTCCATTTAAACTGGTTTATGGTGCTGAAGCTGTTTTCCCTATCCAGCTGATTCTCCCTATGGCTAAATTCTTGCAAGAAGAACAAGATGAAGAGAATGACATGGTAAGAAGAATGAATAACTTGGTTGAACTGCAACAAATCAGAGAGCAGCTAGTTGAGAAGTCAAAAGCTCATAAGAAGAAAATCAAAGAAACCTTTGATAGGAAGGCAAAAGTGGACAATTTCCAAGTTGGTGACTGAGTGCTTAAATGGGATGCATTTAAGGAAAAGAAAGGTAATCATGGCAAGTTTGACTCCTTATGGACAGTTCCATTTGTCATCGCTCAAATTCAGCAAAACAATACATTCATTCTGCACAGTCTGGAAGGAGGAGATACTTTTGGTAGCCCAGTAAATGGGCGGTTCTTGAAACTTTATTTCATTTAAGGCTTTAAAGCCTTGTTATTGTAAATATGTTTTTTCCAGCTTTTATTTTCATTAACAAAATAGACTCCATGCCCAATGAAATACTAGGAGGAAGCTTTAATTTTGTTGTTACAGGAAAGGCATCGATCTGAGATTCTTGAAACCTCACAGGGAGGATTTCATCCCCAGAAGGAGCCAGTGTTAACCTTGTTGGCAAATGGCCCAAAAATGGATCTAAAAAATTCTGTTTAAAGTCTCCATAAGCCATCATAATCATGCCAATGTATCCAAATATGCTCTTGAAGGCTTCGAAATTACCTAAGGATCATTCAAAAATCCCAACAGTCGCATGCCAAGAACCCTTAGCATGGCGGAAATGCACTATCGGAGGGCAGAAACACATAAAAAACAGTGAAAAAGCACATATTGGAGGCTTAAACAGAGAGATGCACAACAGCCGTTAGATCTGGCCGATCAACAGCCCAAATCTAAGCGGTAAACCACAGTTAGCGCCACACAGAGGAGGACTTAATATTGGGTGCAAGACACCCTTGATCAGCGATCTCTGATGATCGGATCGACGGATCGCTATCAGGGATTACTATGAGCACTAACCATGGACCTCTGGCTTGGGTGATATGAGATTGCGATTAGATCGCATCGTTTTATCACAGAAGAACAACACTAAGGGGCGGGGCCTATGCATAGGCATATGTGCGACCTGATGAGCTGGACCTGACGACATTATAAGTATGAAATACATAATATTTCAGGTCCACGGAAAGCCAGTTTTCAATGCATTTGTCGCGTATTTTGTTATTTAACGAAATACAAAGGGAAGCTGGGATTTGCGATATGCGATAAGTTTTGGGTCCGGGAAGTGAAATATATAATATTTGAGGTCCGCAGAAAGCCAATTTTCAATGAATTTGTCGCGTATTTCGTACAAAGGGAAGCTGGGTTTTGCGATATGCAATAAGGTCCGGACCCGAAAGGGTCCGGGAAGGGAAATACATAATTTTTCAAGTCCGCAGATTGGCCATTTTCAATACATTTGCGCGTATTTTGTTATTTAACGAAATACAAAGGCACCAAAGGGCAGCGATGATGCAATAGGTCCCAGACCCGAAAGGGTTCGGGAACGAAAATATATAATATTTTCAAGTCCACAAAAGCCATTTTTAACATGTTTTCAACAATTTTTGTATTTTTAGAATACAGAGAAAATACACGGGGCTAGGCCACTTGCGATTTGCGATCACGACCCAAAGGGCAGACCTGATAGAAAAATAAGCCATATTTGAGGACTGTTGAAGTCCGAAAAAAACCGAAATGGGTGGGATTTTTGCAGTATTGCTGTGTTTTCTGTATTAAACAGAAAATAGTCACTGTCCACATTTTAAAGGGATTTCATAGGCCCGAAGAGCCATTCCACCATAGAGCAGAGGCCGGAAAGCGATCAGGGAGCATAGACAGCGCAACACAACCGAATCAACCAAAAGCGATCATGGAGCCACAACACAACACAGCCATAACAAACAGAATGATTGTGGGGCATCTCTGGCATGAGAGAGCTCCTAGACAGTGCAACAAACTACCCAAAATATCTGAATGTGGTTATTCTTCTGTCAGAAGAAGAAACCCCCGAGCCCATGCGTGCCTAGTCATGGCATCAAGTTGTTGAAAAGACGAGAAGGATAGATTAAGACTTCGAGCCTCAGAAGGCTCAGAATCATTGTAAAATGCCTATAAAAGGCTGAAAACTAAATGTAACAAGGGTTCAACCTCTGGAGATTACTGATACTCTGTTCCTTCAAGATTCGCATCTTCATTCTAGTGAATACAAGCTTCTTTTGCTGTTATGTGTTCATTGTCCACTTTTCTCTTCTGTTCTAAGTTTGCACTTGAACAGTTTGTTCATGCCTTCTTTTGTGTCTAAGGCCAGATAACTGTCATCTTATCTCTGCTTTGATAAATTAGATTTGCAAGCTTCTTTTACTTCCTGTAGCTAGCCATTCATATGTGTTTATATATGCATCTGCTGGTATAGGTGGTATTCTCCATCTATTCATTGAATTTACAAACTATTGAGCATTAGTGGTCTAAAGCCTTGTAAAGCTGAGGGTGTTCATGCATGTCTTGAGTTAAAAACAAAGTTGAAATGGTTATCTGGCTTGATCCAAACCATCATTCATTCCAATAGTTCAGAGAACAATATTGAAGATTATATGTTACCAGGCATCTCCGATCTGCAACCTAGGAGAGTTTCCTGGAGTGATAACAGGGCCATCAACAGAAAGGCAATAACATCCACATATGAACTCGTATTGAGATGTTTTTTGCACCATTAGAAAGATATAAATGTGTAGAATAACAACAATAGGTTGGAAAATTTGTTCACAAAGTGTGAATCCAAAAAACAATTATTCAAGGACTCAAGATTGCTCTCAAAGCCTTTGGATCCCAAATAATCAAAGCAAGACTCACCGCCAAAATGGCCATACAAGCAAATTAATCTAATTTTTCCACCCAAAAAGTATCAGCATATATATATATATATATATATATATATATATATCTTTATATATATATATATAATGTTGCATTTTAGGAATTACCTCCCAATATAGATAAGATTTTGTTGAGAAATATAATTAGTTTCAGTCTTCATAATTGTTGTACTCATTTCAATATATATCCTATGTAACAAACAAGAAAAAGAAAATAAAATTTATTATTATCAAAGCATGAGTTTCATTCTCATTATTGAGTTTCTTTTAGGTAAAATCATGTTATTCATGCTTCTAGGGTTTGTTAGATCTTAGGATTTATTGTCTTGAGTCAAAGGAGTCAACATCATGTTTATAAGACCCTTCTGGGAAATTTGTAATTGTAAAAGGAATTAATTTTGAGTCTATAAAGTCATGGAATCTTCAAGGGTACAACTTGGCTTAAAGGAGGGAATTCGACCCCTTGAAAAGGCTATATAAAGAGTAGTTTGACTTCATTCGAGGACACATTCACTTACAAGTTCGATCATTAAGAAAAAGTTTGATCTGTAGCTAGGAAGGAGCAGAAAAGGAGAGTGAAGATATTGAAGGAGTTGGGAGGCTGAAATATCCTGTTTTTGGGTTCTATTGCTCTTACGTGTGGAATTCTAGGGTTTCTTAGCTGCTGTAGGAGGCTAAAATTGCAGGTTTGAGTTGTAGGGGAACGAAGTGCAGAATATGTAGTTGGAAAAGGGAAAACCCTTGTCTAGACCTCGTTGCCCTTAGGAGAGCTATCTTTCTCAAAGTTGGTCTCATAAGTATATTGTATTATGGTTTCCAAGAAGCTGCAGGGACGAAGAAGCTAGGACAAAGTTGCAAGTCGATTAACATTTTTGTAAGTAGAAGGTCAAAGTTTTAGGAATAACAGTTTGGTGCAGAACATCAAGAAGGACTTGAGGAAGGGTCAACTTGGTATTGTGATAAGGACTTGGTCTAAGGTATGGATCTATGTATACCATTTGAAGCATATTTTAAGAAGAGAAGAGTTTCTGTATTTTCCCCTTGGAGGGGTTTTTCCCTAGCTTAGAGCCTATATTTGTGTCCTCTTTTGTTGTTGTTATTTATTGATATTGTTTGATGAAAATATCTAACTAAATAATATAAAGAAGATAACTAAGATTCACAAGAAAATATCAAGGTTAAATAAAATAAGTATAATAAGTTGTCATTTTACATTTTCTATCAGACCCCCCCCCGGCAAAAGCTTTTATTAAAGGAGGTAAGAAAATTTTTCCTCTACCTTCTCGCTTGAGTACCATTTGGCCTTATCTAGAATTTTTTCTTTCATTCCAGCCTACTAAATTTCATTGCATGTATTTCTAATTGTTTTAGACTTCTTCTCTAAAATTGTATATTTTAGTAACTTTTCCTAAGCTTCTAGTGGTAAGTTCTTTATGGTAGTTAGGACTTTCTCGTTTGTTTGATTTTCTCATTTGTTCCTTGGCCAACATGGAAGGTTCATAGACTTTAATATTCTCCACATTCATTATTGAATAAATGTGCATATGTGGGAGTATATTAAATTTGTAGGACTTATTACCCACCTTCACCAACACTTCAAAAGAACCATACCATAGAGCCTTGATCTTCCTAGTAGGATCTTGTAGCCTTTCTTTGTTTATAAGAAACTAACTTCTTTCTCCCACCTTTGATTTTTTCTCAATTATGTGATAATCATATTGTTTTATTTTGGTAATGACTTCTACAATGCGTCTTGTACTTGCAAATTTATATCCTTGATCTTATCAATGAATTTTCAGCCTTCAATGCTTATTTTGTCATGTCTTCCCTCACTTCTCCTTATTGTCCATATGCAACATCTATGGGATATGGTGGAAAATACCCACATCGAGATTAAAATTGGGATTTAAGCATGAATTACTATATTATAAGAGTGATAAATATAAATCAAAAGTTTTATCCTAGGTCTTTGAATGCTTCTAATTATAACCCCTCAAAATCTAAACCAATGTTTTGTTCAATATTTCTATCTTCTCATCTAAATGTGGATGGAAAGTCGTAGATGTCTTCATCTTGGTGTTTATATCCTCCTAATTTGTAGTCTAAAAGGTACTAAGAATTTGGTATATTTATTTGAGATGATGCTTCTTGGTATTCCAAATTGCACCTATACCTTATCAAAGAAAATTTATGTTGCATCTTATTCGTTGAGGGACTTTTTAGAAGGCACATGATTTCACATATTGTTAAACATGTCAACTACTTGAGTGTGATTGTATTGACAAAATTATTAAATTCCTAATAATCCAAGTTATGTATGAATGTTATTATTTGTGCTATAAAGGTAGAGGTTGCAGGGTAATAAGGGAAAATGGGTGTTAAGTGTTATTCTCTCTTATATACATGAGTGTTTCCCATTATAGTTTTTAGTTAGTTTCTCACAACAATACCGAAGGAGGATATACCATACCCTTAGACATACCACCTAATCCCTAGTATGTAAGAGTGATCTCCCTAAGTGTTATGGTCAATGTACTATAGAAATGAACTATATGATACATTTCTAGAAGGATGTTTTTAGGTGTGATTAAATGGGTTACAATAAAATTGAAGGTATACGTAAGATTTAATTTGTATAAAGCTTATGTTTGCAGGTGGTAGCACAATTGGAAAAAAAAAGCATGTTAGCAAGCCCTTGTGTGTCCAAGTGATCGGAAGTTTAATCCCCCAGACATGTCTCACCAGCCATCTTAAAAAAAAATGTATACAGATTCTATGTAATGTGGTGCTACTCATCAAGTAACAATAGAGGTGTATAAGAGCACCCTACTAAGTGACTCTACTTGAATTACCTACATGTATGCTTCCCAACCACAACTTTTTCTATTGAAGGACAAATCATTGTGTTTGGCGATGCTCAAACATGTTTATATACTCAAAAAGATTATCTAGAAATTTGGTGCATGTTGGTAAATAAAAGAGCTTTGATACTACTTGCAGTGTGCTTAATCAACATGAATGGCAAATTATGAGAAATATAAATTATAGAAAGTAAAATAGGAGAAACAAAAGTATTGAACCTACAAAATATAAACCATTATATTTATAATCCAAAAATAGAGCAATGTTCATGGGCCTCTTTGAGGGGACAACCTCAAAATGAGCAAAGTTCCAATACAACAAAAATACTTGAGAAAATATAACATAACATTTTACTTCTACAAAAAGTTTCTCATTATCCAAACCCTAACCATTAGTTGTCCCAACATTAATGTGTACCATCTACCTAGCTAGCCTTATTCCATAAGGACGATACATTTACATTAATTGACCACACTCCAACTTCCCAGTGGGCCTTATTCAAAGAGGATGGCTACATACATTAATTGGCTAGCTATTGAGTACCCAAGTAGGGAGGTCAAAGAAGAACCTTAATGAATACTTCATTTAAATGTAGGTGATGTAATGAATATGAGCTTCTATAGAGAGAAATCCTCGTAAGAGGGATGAAGAAGGTTTTTAGAAAATCAAATCAAAGCCAAACCCTAAAGATTCAATGTAACTTTGAAAAATAATAAGGCCCATCAATTTATGATAAGTTCTCTACTTTGAATTAGAAGTGAAACATCCAAGTAATTTGACCTCTTCTTCCTTTGATTTTCCTTTAGAGAATATTCTTAAAGATATAAATCTTCTTAACTCAAATGTTTTTCCCTAATACCTCCCCTCTATTAAACATTATTTTTATTGATTCTATAAAAAAAAAAAAATTGAACAATATTAAATTTATGATCAAGATCAAACACCTAATCATAAAGATTAATTATAATTTTTTTTAATATTTTAAAAGTAAAATATCATTAATCATTAAGATTAATTATGAAAAGCTCATTTTTCTTAAAATATTTTAAGAAGAAAATATCATTATAATTTTTTTTAAATACTTTAAAAAGAAAATATCATTAATCATTGAGATTAATTATGAAAAGCTCTTTTTCTTAAAATATTTTAAGAAGAAAATATCATTGCTCCATTTTATTGGGTGAATACTAAATTTAAAAATAACAAAATTTATATAATTCATTTTAATTTTATTTATTAAAAAAATATAGAATTGTTTTTAAAGGATCTTAGTTAAATATTTACAATAAAAGCAAAAGTAGTTTATGAAAATTTTAGGGGTTAATATTTTCAAGTGGGTTAATTTTTTAGGTTTCTTTCATAAAAAAAAAGATTTTCCAATTTCCAATTTTTTGAAGTGATTCATCCAAATTTTATAATATAAAATTATTTGACTTTAAAAATTGTCAAAATTTTAAAAAGACTACATAAAATCATTAGAAATTTGAATATTTTTATGATAATATCACCAAACATTTTACAATTTGCATATTAAAAATTAGTAAGACTCCTCCAAACTTTTAAACTTTACAATAAATTCCATCCTTAAAATTTTCTAAATTTGAAATTCTAAAAAAAATACATAAATTCTAAAAAAATACATAAATCTCCATACTTTTAAATAATTATAAGATATATAATTTTTTTTATATAAATCATTAATCCTAAAAAAAGCATAGCATGAAATTCTTGCTAGGATTAACTTATTAAGATTCTATAAATAAAGATTAAAGTTCAAAATGAAAAAATAATTTCAAAAAATCATTAAAAAAAAAAAAAACAAAACAAAACTACTTTAACTTTTTATATAGGAAGGAAAATTATTAGGTAACAAGATGGATAAGGAAATCATTATAAAAACTAGCAAAAAAATAAAATATTATGATAAAAGATTAAATTGATTAATAATTTGTATCAATCCAAATATACTAGAAAATATAATTATTATTTTTCAAATCTTAGAACAGAATCACGTGTTTCCAAAACCAATCTTACCACTATTAAAACCCATCTGCTGAAATCTAATTTCAAAAGAAGGATAGCACATCTTGAACCGACCTCGAATCATGCTAGGGAATTTAACCATGTTCCAAGATTCTTGAGAAAAAGGTGATACATCTAACAATATCATTCTTTATTAGATAATGAAATCAATAATTTAAATGCTTTTACTAGATGTCATTTTTTTATTAGATATTGTTATCCATATCAATTATATGAAAACAATAGAAGGATACACAAGAGACAAGGTCCTAATTTGGAAAGATTGGATGCAAAGAATTTTAAATTAAATGAGAACAATAGAAAGAGACACAAGAGACAAATTCCTAATTTGGAAAGATTGGATTAACAAAATTTTTAAAGCGGAATATTCGAACCATTGACCCATAAACGAGAAAATGAAAAGGGAAAAGGATTTTTTTGGATAATAGAAATATATGGGAGGAGGGATATAGGAGAACATTGAGTATGAATGGCGAATAAAATAAATCTCCCACATTATACAGGATGGTTGGTAAGGATTTTTTTTGCATAATAGAAATATAAGGGAGGGGGGATATAGGAGAACATATGAATGGCGAATAAAAAAATATCCCACATTATACAAGATGTTTGGTAAATGATTAAAAACTTTTATGAAAAAATATATATATTTTTAATTTAATATATATATATATATATATATATATATATATATATATATATATATATATATATATAAATTAATAATAATTAAAAGTTATTTTTTATTTTGAAAAGGATATGATTTATCTAATAGAGGAAGTGTTTACTGAGTCGGAGGAATTGTTTAGATGGCTAAAAGTAGTCAAAATTTGGGTAAAAAAATTTAAAAAATCTTGCATCAGTAGTGTTTGAATCAGGTTTTTGATGGTGAAAATGGATTTAGCACCATCAAAAACCTCTGGGGTACCCAAAACCTTGAAGTTTGACAGTTGTAATCTAGATTTAAAAAAATCCCTGTCGGATTTTATCAAAATCTTGTTAGAATTTCCATGTTTTTTCTTAATAAACTGAAGAATCAACTTTATTGATAAATTGGACAACTCACAGGTGAGGAGCTCCACTTGGAGATTGTCTCTAGCAAAATGCTCTACCTCAATCATCTTACAATAAAAAATATATATAGTTTTCACACATCTAGGGAAGTTAGAACAACTGCCTAAGAAGTAGGAACTAATTCCTAATCTAAGGCTCTAGTGAACCGAATCTCTCTAGATTTACATATTCTCCATTATCTTCAACACTCCCCCTTAATGGAGAAAGGGGTTCACAAGTATTCCTAACATTTCCATAAACAATTCAAACTTGATTCTACTGAGAGGCTTAGTGAAAATATCAGCAGCATTGTCACATGTATTACAATATTCAATATGGATTTCCTTTAACTGAACTTTCTCCCTGAAAAAATGAAACTGTGTATCAATGTGCTTTGTGTTTTTATGAAATACTAGATTATTTGCAAGTTTGATAGAGCTCTGGTTGTCACATTTGATAATTGTTGCAACCTTCTATTCTTCTCCAGCATCATGGAGAAGTCTCCTCAACCAAATTGCTTCACAAGTTGCTGCACACATCGCTTGATACTCAGCTTCTGCTGAAGACAAGGATATTATGTTCTGCTTTTTTCTACTCCATGCAATGACCCCGGACCCAATGCTGAATGCATAGCCTGTTATGGATCGTCTGTCATCTACATTTCCAGCCCAATCAGAGTCTGAAAAACCTGTCAATCTAACATCAAACGAATCAGTATAAATAATACCAAAGTCTAAGGTTCCTTGCAGATACCTTAAGATGCCTTTTGCTGCAACCCAATGAATCTCAAGAGGCTTTGACATGAATTGGCTCAATACACTGACTGCATAAGCCAAATCCGGCCTAGTTGTAGTCAAGTAGATTAGACTCCCAACCAGCTATCTATACAATGTTGCATCTGCCTCCTTAGAACCATCATCATTCTGAAGTTTGGTATTCTATTGTAAAGGCACTATTGTAGCTTTGCACTGATCCATTCTGAACTTTTCCAATAAGCTCCTGACATACTTACCCTGTGACAGAAAAGTCTGGCCAAAATCCCTCCAGACTTCCAAACCCAAACAATAGTGTAGATCTCCAAGGTCTTTCATCTCGAAAGCTATGAAATCTACTCTTTGATTTCTTTAATGAGTTCATTTGCATTTATTGTAATGATAAGATCATCTAATATAAAGAAATCAAAATAATTTGCCCCTCTTTGTCAAGCACTGTGTACAGATTAGGATCATTCTTGCTTCTTTTATAACTATGTTGTAGGAAAAATGAATCAATTTTGTCATACCATGACCTGGGTGCCTTTTTTAGTCCATGTAATGCTTTCTTCAATCTATAGACTAAATGTTCTCCTCCCTGTTTAACAAACCCCTCAGGTTGCACTAAATACACTTCTTCTTTTAATTCGCCATTTAAGAATGTAGATTTCACATCTAGTTGGTGTATCGCCGAATGATGTTTGGTAGCTAAAGTAATTAACATTCTGATTGTGTTTAATTTAGCTACATGGGTGAAGGTTTCCACATAGTCAATACCTTCTTTCTACGAGTACCCCTTTGCAACTAGCCTAGCTTTATATTTGTCTATACTCCCATCTACTTTAATTTAGGCTTATATAACCATTTACAACATATGGGTTGTTTTCCTTTAGGTAATTCAACTAGATCCCAGGTTTTGTTTTTAGTATTGATTCATATTCCTCTTCCATGGTTGCCCTCCATTCACAATATTGACTAGCTTCTTTGTAACTAGAGGGTTCAACAACACTTAACTTACTAGTTATAAAAGCATTCTCCCTATATTTTGTTGGAAATTGAGTTTGCCTACTTGATCTCCTGAGTGGTGGAGTGGCTTCAAACCTGTTTTGAACTCCCCTTTGCAAACTGGTTTCAAACTTGATTTGATCAACCACTTCTTCTTTTTTCTGTTGTTGTTGCTGTTCATCGACCCTTGTTTCATCACCTTCTTCTACCAGTAAAGGCACATGCCATTCTTCATCACTCCAAATAGGGCTCCCACCATCTACCTGTTCATGGAATACCACATCTCTGATTGCAAACACCTTGTGAGTAGAAGGATTAAACAACTTATAACCCTTAAAATCACTATAGTATCCAACAAAAGTACACTTAGTGGCTTTTGAATCTAACTTCTTCCTATCTTCTTTCGGGACATGAGAAAAAGCCTTACATCTAAAGACTCTAAGATGACTTACTATAGGCTTGAAGCCAAACAATGCTTCGAAAGGAGTTTTATAATCTGTTAGGTTCCTATACCAATAGGAGTCATAATTTTTGAATGGCTGAGATTAAACCTATAATATGTACATACCTTCGATTTATGCAAATGTTTTCTATATTAAAAAAATTAAAAAAATGTAAATAGGGTATGTTCTAAAAGAATAATCAAAGGACAAAAAGAATAAAAAGGTCAAAAAAGGTTAAAAAAATATGAACCCCAAGAAAATAAAAATACCATGAAAGTAAGCAAGTCAAAATTCCACTACTACTTACTTTTTGTGCAAAATAAATGATTGTGTGCAGTGTGTAATCTTTGCCACAATCCATGATAGTCAAAATGTTTATACTTTGCTATTTCATGTTTCAATTTCATATCTATAGGTAGAGAATAAAAATCTGACCAAACAATGTAACCTTGGCAGATAAGTAGATAGGTAGAGTAAATAATAGGAGTTGAACTGTTTAATTTGAGCCCTTGGATGTAATAAGGTTAGATTTAGTTAATTTACTATTGTAAGAAGAAAAAAAATGTTTGATAAGGGTTTGCTAGCTCAAATGCACCCTAATAAAGAGAAGTGAAAATGGTAGGATGAGTAGATGGGTAAGTAGAATAAAGGTTGCAGAAGTGTGATGATTGATTAGACAAAAGCACATTTATCATCTTTCAACATGTATTTCAAATGTGAATGGGCAAACAAGCATGCAAATGGATATCAAAGTCAATTAATTAACCTCCCTCATTCATTTCACCTTTATTTAACTAATTTCCCATAATAAAGTTCAAAGTACTTAAAAAACCTAAGTCAAAGAGGCTCAGAGCATTTCTTTGACTTTTGGAGGGACCAGACCCTCGGCTCAACGACTTATAGGCAACAAGTACTAAAACCTCCTCATAAACATTCATTCCCCCCTATAGTTCATTCATTTTCCCTAATAATACTCTTTTCCTAAGGTTAAATTACTTTTGCCTAGGAAAAGTCTTTATTCCCCCACATAAATCATTTTCATATCAAAAACCCACAAAAAAACTATATCCTATGTTTTTATGTTATTACCAGAAAAGCATTAAAAGCATGAAATATCAAATACTTAGGGTATTGTACCCCTTTCCACTCATTTTACTAATTACTAATTTATTTATTAAATCCCAAACAAAAGCCCTTTTCCCATATATATTTAACTCCTGCGATATTAATTAACCCCACCCTAGTTTAATTATATAAACTATGATTTTTCTACCTAAACCCCACTAACTAATCGATCCGTGATTAAGTTAGTCATAAACCCAGTTAAACCCTCCGCTAATGACCCCGACGCCTTAACCCCACCCGAATCCCTCATTAACTACAAACTATCACGCTTAATTACCCACCGGGCCCCCCCACTATCCTCCATGCAACTCTACTGCCCGATCACCGCACAATCGCTCCCCTCCACATTGGATGGCCCCCATCCATTTCGGATGGGGTTCGACGTCCGAAAATTACTCGCCCGAAAAGAGTTGTTTTCTGCTGGGCCCCCGAGGCTACGTGTCACTTAATGAATGGAATTAGGCGGCCTCCCCCCTAATACCACCAAGGGCCCAAAAGCGATGAGATGGAAACCACTTACCGCTCGCCCGCTAAGTGCCAAAAAATCCATTGTTCACCCCGCTACACGACAAATGAACACTATTCACCCGTACCCACCAAAATTTAATTTTGCGCATAAATCCAAAAAAATCCCCAAATCATTTGTTTTATCGTTTTTTCAACTGAAAAGCTCCATGCATGCACTTGCGAACATCAAAGTTGTCAACCTACATCCAATTTCACCCTAAATATGCCACAAAACACCCAGTTTGCTCTCCAGCCTACTCAGAACCTTTTCAACTGTTCACAATTGCCAACCGACCTATTCAGAGCTAGTTCTCCCTAATTCCAGGTATTTAATCCATAATTCACTGGAAAACCTCTCAATTTCAGAACCAATTACTGAGTTTGTTAGTTAAAGTAAAAAATTAATTAAAGAAACTCAAGTGACTTAAGCTTACTTTGACTCAACCACCTTTGCCCTAAAAAACTGAAAATCACCCCCCCATTCTCAAATCCATAAGAATTGAGAATGGATGCCCCAATTGCCATGGATGTGAGACCTATTTCCACTCCTCATCTAGACTTAGACCATCTCCCCTTGGCAGACAAATATTTCCAGATAAAGGACACCTCTGTCCATGAATCCCCTCTCAAACTCCACTGCCGATACAAAGACCAATACTTGAACCATGCTGATAAAATTGGTTTTTTGGAGTCCAATTTTCCCAAGTACCAATTCCCTAAAGTTCACTTTTTCCCAGAAATTGTCCATTACTACCATGCAAACTATATCCCCATCCAAAGAGAAGTGATGTCTCTTGACCAGACTATACTTTTCACCATCACTGATGAATCAATAAATGAGATGCTGCAACTTCAACCTGGCCAAAACTTGACTCCCCTCTCCATTGGAGATCTATTGGACTTATTTCCCAAGCTTAGTTCTGCAAGACTAGCCCAAATAATTCAAACCTACATTGTAGAAGAGAAGTATACTCCCAAAGATCCTCCTCCATATGTGTATACCATATTTTCCCCATTTGGCTGAGCCATTGTAGCAATGATATCCAGTGTCCCAGGTTATACCACCAGTGAGAATATAGATGAGATTATCTTGGCTTTCATGTCCATATACACTCCAGGACAACCTCCTACTATTATTTATGATTATGCCAAGTTTATAGCTGATAGGATGCATGACCAATTCCTTAGGATGAGTAATGAGCGAGTCTTCAAGTACTCCTCTATTTTGTATCACCTCTTTCTATACTACCAAGCTGATAAGTTCCCATTTACTCTTCAGAAGCTTGACACAAAAGGTCACCCTAGGTTAGTATTTTTTGGACTCCATTGACCCATAAATATGACTCCCCATATTCATATACAGACTTCATAGACCTATTTGTACATCCCATTATGACAATGCTAATAGGCAACCCTCCTCCAAGAATCAGTTCATATATAAGGAGGATCCTGCAACTCTCAAAACAATCCAAAGTGGGGGATTGGTACTTGTACCAAAACCACACTGAGATTAGAATTTATGGCTGTGAGCTAGCCCCATATAAACTACCCAAATACCTCCCAATGAGGTTATTTGCTCTGGAGTACTACAGGCAGATAATCAATTCAAATGAGGTACACTTTGTCAGAGCCAAAAAGAAGGCCCAGCTCAGGATCAAAGACCAATTAGGCCCCTTTATTTGTAATAGCCGAGAAGCTGGAAAGGAGGTAAACGAAATACTTCAAAGGTTAAATCTAAAATAGATCTTCATATGGAGGTATGATCCCTTGGACTTCATCTGCAACAGAAGACAAAAAACAAGATGGCTCCCTACATTCATCATTGTATCCCTGAAATAGAAAAGTATTCCAACCAATTAGAATAGGTGGAAAACAATTTGGAAGATAGGGATAACACTGAAGTTGTTGTGGAAAACACTTTAATTGATCTAGAGAAACAACTTGATGAGGGTTCTTTCCTGCAGGTGCCAGGAGAATCACAGGTTCAAGAAGAATCACAGGTACAAGAAGAGTCACAAGCACAAGAAGAATCAAAAGCACCAGACCAATCAGATATACTAGAACAATCAGAGAAAATAGACAGGCCAGAGGCCACCATGAGCACCCCCCCAGTCTTACAAACTCATCTAAATGAGGAGAAAAACCTCAAGAGAAACAGGGAAGGGGCCACTCCTTGAGGAAGAACAACATCTCAAGTCTATGTAGAGACAAGCCAAGCTAAAAGACAAAGAATAAATCATGTTTCTAAATAGGAATATACATAAGAGATAGCCGAGGTTACCAACACAGAAAGAGATGGGAGCAGGCATGCCACTCCATCTAGAGGCATCCTAGAACCTTCCACATCACACACTTAGATGTTGGAAAGGCAGCAAAGTGTCGAGGTGTCCTCTTTCAGAATGCTAGTAGATAAAGATCAAGACATCAAAGAGAGATACAAAGATATAAAGGCCAAAAATGAGAGGCTGAAAGCCCAGACCTATGCACAGTACCTGAAAATTACCCCTACCAATCAAACAAGGCTCATGTCAGCTTATGATGTAAAAGAGGGGAATATGGACAACAGTAGATTTCAAAAGAGTGGATTTTGAAGTACTGGAAAGGGATATTCACCCCATTGACCAAATTGAGCTGCATAAACAAACAGGTGGGATGATTTATTCTACACTAACAGTGAAAGCCATAGCAGCCCATCAACTACATAACTCTTTAAATAATATGTCAATTTAGTTTTAGTTGGAGAAGGCCTCTTCACAGGCCAAATATATAAGAATCAATTCCTTAGAGGACTTAGTGATAGGATTGGGACATGGTCCCAAGAATGTGAAAGCAACAGAGCAACTGATCAAAAAGAAGAATGATGACATTGCTGAACTAAAGAAGCAACTCAAAATTCCGTAGTTGCATCACCCTCAAATAATGGAAGTCCTAGAAGCACAAAAAGGACATGAAGAGCTTATTTACCTAGTCCTAAATCTAAATGATCAACTTAAAGAAACAGAGAAGGAGTTGGACATTTTGGTTCAGTCCAAACAAAGTGACCTGGCAACAACTTCCACAATTGCCATTCCCACAGTGACAACAATAGTTCCTTCCACATTGGCAGCATCATTGGCACCAACAACTCCACTTGTCACAACACTACCAATTACAATTGAATCCACTATAGCAACAGGCACTTCAACTAAAAAAACAACAGAACTGGTAAAGGCTATGGAGGAAATGTCCATCCAAGCTACAGAGCTCAAAATATTAAAGGAGAAAGTGGCAAGCTTAGAAATTGACAGTAAACTTTCCCAAATTCAACTGTTGGGTCCCTATAATACTAGTGATTACCCCATTACTATTGTAGTTGCATCCCCTATTAATATTGTTGTGCCCCTATTATCCCCATATTGTTATTATGGTGCCCCATAGAATCCCTCTATTGTTATTTTTGTGGCTTTATATTATTATTGTTAGGTCGGCTGGGTTATATTGTGACTCCTTAGACTCCTATATATAGAAATGAGGTTTTGTCATTTGAATCATCCAAGAATTTTTCATTTATGTAATGTAAAGGAGGTTTCCCCCTCAAAGAGGTTGAATTCTAAGGCGTTGATCTATCTTTTCTATATTTTCTTGCGCTGGTTTTATAACATTTGGTATTAGAGCTTTGGATTCTAGGGTTTCGCTGCTCCAAATAGGTCATCGTGGAATTTTCGCTATAACTTTTTTTCTGCAATATTTCAGAAGCTAAAAGAAACCCATTTGAGAAGACATCATGTTGAACCTCGAGTCCAAATTTCAGAGCTTTTTGAGCTATATTTGCGGAGATATGATCTGAGGAAGTTGGTCTTTTTGCAGACTCCTGCATTACATTCCAAACAGGTGACCTGGGGAAAATCATCATAACTTTCTCTCTGAGAATTAGATTGAAATTTAGTAAGAAGTTACATAAATAGGACAGACTATAGTTTCTTATAGATATTTTTCAGAACCAATGGTCAAAACAGTGACTCGTGGCACGTCATACAAGTTCTCTATACTGAACTAGTCTATAATCAAGTCACTCTGGGAGATTTCGCATAACTCTTCCTTGGAGAATCCAATTTGGGTTAGAGTGGTGGAATTGAAAAGAGGACACAGAGGGCTACTACAGATCGCAATTTTAGAACTGAATGATCAGAAAGTACAAAGATACATTAGAGGCAATATCGAGCTCCTACAAAGTGAAGTGTGTAGATTTTTTTAAATTTTTGCTTAAGCTTGGTTTGAAAATTTATTTTGAAGGAATTCAAAGGGCATAGTAGAGCATTATTATTGGTAACTGATGCCCCGAGGAAAGAAAATGCAAACACCTAGTAAGCAACTTGAAAGCTCTAGCATGACTTATGAAGAAGAGGAAGAAATGCTACATGATATATCAAAATTACAAGAACAAGTGCAACAAATGTCACTCTCACAAAAGCCAACAGAAGCTAAGATAAATGGCATGGAATCTAAGATAAAGGGCGTGGAAGCTAAGATGGATGATATGAAGATAGATTTGAAGACAAATTTGAAGAGAGACATGGTAGATTTGAAGACAGACATGGCAGATTTAAAGACAGATTTGAAAAATTTTCTACAAGAAATACTTACTAATGGTGAAAAGGTAGTAAAGGAAACTCATGATGCGAACAAAAGAAATGTTAATCATGATTTCTTAGACTCTAATGTGGGATCGAAGACCCACCATATTCCAAAAATTGATATGAGGAAGTTTGATGGCAAGGATCCCGCAACATGGATATTATAGATGGAGCAATTTTTCGATCTCAATAATGTGCAAAACACACAAAAGGTACATATTGCAACTTTATATTTGGAACCAAATTAGTTTGTATGGTATCAATGGCTTTGCTCTCGTAAACAAATTATCACTTGGGCAATTTTTACGGAAGAATTGACAGCAAATTATGAGGATACAAAAAGCAACACTTTTTTTAGCCAATTGATAAGTCTCAAACAAAAGGGTTCAATAATGGAGCACATTGAGGAGTTCCAAAAATTGAACATAAGGGTAAAAAATATTCTAGAGGAGCATAGGATTGATGTGTTCATAGGGACTTTAAAGGATAATATCCAACATGATGTTCGCCTTTGGGAACTTGATTCATTAGAGAAGGCATTCAAGTTAACAAGAAAAATGGAAAGCAAAATTATGGCAACCAGGAAGCATACCACTCACAACTATAAAGATGGAAGTGTTGTTGCCCCTAGTCTTCCACAACCTATAAGGTTGACACCACAACAATTGGAAGAAAAAAGAGCAAAATGGCTTTGTTACAGTTGTGATAGCAAATACACTAAAGGTCATAAGTGTGCTGAGAAGAAATTATTCTACATAGATTGCGAAGAGGAAGAAGAAAAGGAGCAAGAAAGGTCAAAAGAAGAGGATATACTCCAGGAACAAAGCCTAGATAAAAAAGAAATGAATCCAACCATATCTTGTAATGCATTGGCAGGAATTACCACTCTTCAAACCATCAAGATAGAAGGACAAATCAAGAAGAAAAAGTTAATAGTGTTGATTGATTCAGGAAGTACCCACAATTTTATTCATTGTAAGGTAGCAAAAGAATTGAATTGCTTCTTATATCCATCACCAGAGTGTCAAGTGATGGTTGCAAATGGAGGAACAATAAATTGCTCTGGAAAGTGCCATAATATCAAGCTATCAATGTGAGAATATGTATTGACGAGCCCAATGCTTTCCATTCCAATGGGAGGTGCTGATGTTGTACTAGGAGTCCAATGGCTACAAAGGAAATGAAGTTGAATTAAGGGGTATTGCAGGAAACTGGGAAATAGAATCAGCTCTAACGGTATGACAAAGCTTCTAAAAAGGGAACAAAGGGGTGTAATTGCACAATTATGTTCGCTAGATGTTTCCACATTGCAATCATCTATTTCTCTAGATCTCCAAAAAGTCTTGGGCAATCATTCCAAGGAATTTGAGCCTCCCAAAGGTCTCCCACCTATTCATGATCATGATCATGCTATTCATCTGATTCCAAGAAGTGTTCCTCCAAACATCAGGCCGTACAGATATCCCTATGCCCAAAAGAGTGAAATTGAACGTATGGTTGCAGAAATGCTAGTGGCTGGTATAATTCAACCGAGTCAAAGTTCTTTCTCTGCTCCAGTAGTATTAGTGCATAAGAAGGATGGATCATGGCGCATGTGTCCGGATTATAGGGAGCTCAACAAACTCACTATTAAAGATAAGTTTCCCATTCCCGTTATTGATGAATTACTGGATGAATTGCATGGATCAATTTACTTCACCAAGTTGGATCTTCGTTCAGGATATCATCAAATCAGAATGAAGACTGAAGACATTTCGAAAATAGCATTTAGAACTCATGAGGGTTATTATGAATTTTTGATAATGCCTTTTGGCCTTACCAATGCACCTTCAACATTTCAAGGTTTGATGAATTCCATTTTCAAACCATTCCTTAGAAAATTTGTGTTAGTATTTTTTGATGATATACTAATCTACAACAAGTCTCGGAAGGATCATGTTGAACATGTTGACAAGGTGCTACAACTATTGGAGGAGAAACAATTATATGCAAAAAGATCCAAATGTTTCTTTGGAGTACAAGAGGTGGAATATCTGGGTCATATTGTATCTCATGAAGGAGTTAAGGTAGACCCTAGAAAAATTAAAGCCATTAAGGAATGGAAAATCCCCACATCCATAAAGCATCTGCGAGGATTTCTCGGGTTGACAGGGTATTATCACAAGTTTGTTAAGAATTATGGGAGAATAGTAGCACCTCTAACAACATTATTGAAGAAATATGCATTTTCATGGACTCCAGAAGCAACAAATGCCTTCGAACATATTAAAGATGCAATGTGCCAAGCACCAGTCTTAGCTACACCAGACTTCACAAAAACCTTTATTGTGGAATGTGATGCTTTAGGAAATGGAATTGGTGCTGTTTTAATGCAAGATGAAATACCCATTGCTTTTGAAAGTTGTCCAATCAAGGGAAAGTTTTTACACAAAGCTATTTATGAGAAGGAAATGTTGGCAATACTCCATGCACTTAAGAAATGGCGACCCTACCTAATGGGAAGACACTTCAAGGTAAAAACGGATCATGATAGCCTTAAATACTTTTTAGAACAAAGATTATCCTCTGAAGAGCAACAAAAGTGTGTCACAAAGATGTTGGGTTATGAAAGAGAAATCATCTACAAAAAATGGAAGCAAAATGTGGTGGCAGATGCACTCTCAAGAAAGGATGAGGATGCGGAAGCATTGTTGTGCGCCATTTCTATTATCCAACCAGATTGGATAAACGAAGCAAGAGAGGAATGGAAGAATAATGAAGAAGTGTGGGCACTTATTCGAAAGTTACAACAATATTCCAGTATGTCTGATACATTTAGCTGGTGAAATGATTCTTTATGGTACAAAGATCGCTTATACCTCTATAAGAATTCCCAGCTAAAACAAAAGATTCTTATGGAATTGCACACTTCTCCCTTAGGAGGGCACTCAAGATTATTAAAAACTTACCACAGGGTTAAGAAGGAATTTTTTTGGGATGGCCTTAAATCAGATATTCAAAAATTTGTGGCGGAATGTTTGGTTTTCCAACAAAATAAAGTTGAAACAATTAAGACACCGGATCTATTACAACCTTTATCCATTCCAAGCCAACATTGGGAGGAGGTTTCAATGGATTTTATCGCAGGTTTACCCAAGTCTGAGGGAAAGTGTGTCATCATGGTGGTAGTTGACAGACTTACCAAGTATGCACACTTTTGTGCATTATCACATCCATTTAAAGCCAGTACAGTTTCTACCACATTTATGGAAACAATTCAAAAGCTACATGGAAACCCAAAGATTATTGTAAGTGACAGAGATCCCATTTTCACTGGAAATTTTTGGACAGAATTATTTTCTTGTCTTGGTACTCAGTTAGCTCATAGCTCATCTTATCATCCTCAATCTGATGGGCAAACTGAGATAGTAAACAAATGTTTGGAAGGATATATTTGTTGCTTTGTATCTGATAAACAGACACAATGGGTCAAATGGTTGCCTCTAGCTGAATGGTGGTATAACACTTCCTTCCATACAACAACAAAAATGATCCCATTTATGGCACTTTATGGATATCAACCACCATCCATCACATCATATTTAAGAGAAAATTCTAAGGTTCAAGCAGTGGAACATCACATCGAACATCAACAACAAGTCCTCCAACTCTTAAAGGATAACCTCGTGTTGGCACAGAATAGAATGAAACAATAGGCAGATCAACATCGCAGCGAAAGAAGTTTTGATGTAGGTGATTGGGTATTCCTACAGCTACAACCATATAAGCAAATGTCCCTCAAGCAAGCTAAGAAGGATAATAAATTATCACCAAAGTATTATGGTCCGTACAAGGTGTTGCAAAAGATTGGTACTATGGCATACAAATTGGAGCTTCCTGCAGCTTCTTGATTGCACCCAGTTTTCCATGTTTCATGTTTAAAGAAGGTTATAGGCGACAAGCTCCTAGTTCAAACAATATTGCCAGAACTTGACGAGGAAGGAAAACTTATATTGGAACTGGAAGCAGTCACAGAAACAAGAACTCGACAGCTACGAAATCGATCAATTTCGGAGTATCTTATCAAGTGGAAGAACTTATCCACTAAATATTCCACATGGGAGAATGATAATTTTATACAGAAGCATCCAGAACTACTCAAGCGTTGAGGACAACACTTTTTTGAAGGAGAGGGGCATGTTGGGTCCCTATAATACTAGTGATTACCCGATTAATATTGTAGTTGCATCCCTTATTAATATTGTTGTGCCCCTATTATCCCCATATTGTTATTACGGTGCCCCATAGAATCCCTCTATTGTTATTTTTGTGGCTTTATATTATTATTGTTAGGTTGGTTGGGTTATATTGTGACTCCTTAGACTCCTATATATAGAAAGGAGGTTTTGTCATTTGAATCATCAAATAATTGTTCATTTATGTAATGTAAAGGAGGTTTCCCCCTCAAAGAGGCTGAATTCTAAGGTGTTGATCTATCTTTTCTATCTTTTCTTGAGTTGGTTTCATAACATCAACAGAGAGAAGAAACACAGAAAGCCCTAAGGATGGGTGAGAAAATCAAAGTCCTAGAGAAAGATTTAACACTACAGAAGCCACTAGGACAGACTAAAGAAATTCTCTGGGCAAATATCATTGACTCTGTCAATGATATTTGGCTATCAATTCAAGTTATATTTGAGCAAACTGAATTGGTGAAGGTAGCCACTAATGCTATCCAGTAAATAAGGGAAGAGTTAGGAGACCAACTTGAGGATTCAAATCAACTCATCCACCTCCTAAATAGTAAGAATAGGTATGAGCTCCATGAGCTTGGTGTAGAGGATAGGACTGAAGCCATCCTAGAGATTAAAAAGGTTCTTTCCAAAAGAAACCTTATGCTTAACTTAGAAGAAAAGTGCCACAACATGCAAGTGGCCATTGACAGGTTTATGGCCAAATTTCAAATTTTGAGGGACAAAGGCCTTCCCAGTCCTATGGTCATTAATGATAAACTCATGACCCAACTGGACTATAGTGATAGACTAAGGAGGTTGGCCAAAGAACAAGCTAGCTCTTCAAGCATTAAAGCTTTGCCTACTGGAAAAGTACTGTATGATACATTAGAGGACCTATTTTTCTTAGAACATGAGGTGAAACATCTATTTCTCACTAAGCCCAATTTTGTAAAATACAGAAAGGCAGACAAAATTTACAGGATAATGTTAAAGGTGAGATTGCTTGAAGTTGAACGATGGGAAAAAATGACAGATTTACTTTGAAAAAGTTTTACAGCAGAAAGTTACCACAGTAAATCTAAAGGTAGTCAGGTGAAACAGGTGAAAGACAGATAAGCAGGGTCAAAGAGTAATAGAGTCAAAGAGTATCAGTGAAAGATTAAAGTAAAAAAGATTCCAGCATGGAAATACCACAACCATCAACCATCTTAAAGGGCTTAAAACTCAACAAAAACAGCTAGCAACACCACAATAAAAGGGACAAAAAGAATCAGTTTCACATGTGTCTCTATCTTCATGCTTGAACATATTTTATTTCCTAGATTAAATCTCAAACTGTTATTTGACATTTTGTAATTGTTTTTGTATAAATACTTCACATTTCGAAGTATGTAGGGTGGATTCAATGACATTTCTATAGACTTTTTCTCTCAAATCAAAATTCTATTATATCAATGACTGGATTAGCTTGCTGGCTCAAGGAATAAAGATCAGATATTTTACATGATTCTTGTGTAAAACGATATAAAAATAAGTATTCTCTCATGTTTACTGTTATTTCTCTTATGTTTCTCCATAATCTTGTTCGTTTCTCTAAAATCTAAATGTATAACATGGAATGATATTTTAGAAATTGCTTTAATGCACTCTCTCTTGACTATTTTACATTCTGAATGTTTTCTGCTCAACTATCTTAGTTAGGGAATTCTTAATTGCACCTTAGCTTCCGTAGTTTCTCCCCCTGGTATTAAGCAAAGGATTTTTAATTGCCCTTTGTTCATGATCACCTTCTTTTCTTCATTCTGATCCTGGTCCAAGGATTCTTATCTGCCCTTTCACCCTGGTTAGAACAATTTCATCCATTAGACCTGTTATCACTTAGAACTAAAAGCTGATACATGTAATTTTCTATCCTAGCCCGATGACAAAGGTCTGTGCTAGTTTAATTTCGTTTTAATTTTCTTCCCGTAGGATTTGGAGTTTTTAAAAGAGTTTTTAACTCAAGTTGTTCTCAACTCCCATTGGTTCCCCTCTACCCATCATTGTTCTATAGCCACCTCTTGTCTTATATGAGTCACCGTGCCTTTTCGTGATTTCGCAGCGCTATTCCAATTCGCCAATTTCGCAGCGCAATCATAACTAGGCAGTTTTGCAGCGCTTCATGATTATGCAGTTTCGCAGCGCATCATTAAAATTCAAAACTAACAGCGCTGCGAAATCATGGATTCGTACATTCCGCAGCGAATCTTTCCCAAAATGTCAAGTCTGTTAGGTGAGTCGTCAGCCATGTCTCCTCATGTCAGCTCATATACCTTTCTTATCACATTCTAACGCTCATTGCCACTATCACCATCACTAGATCTGTTGATATGCACCAATTATTATTCCCAAGAAATTTTACCGTGCATAAACCATAATGATGGCCGTAAGTCTTGCATGAGTGAAAAATCTGCAAGATTATATCTTGAAAGGTTTTAAACGGAAGAGTTTAAAATTCAAGCGAGGTTGATAATCAAGCGAGGCTGATAATCAAGCGAGGCTGATAATCAAGCGAGGCTGATAATCAAGCGAGGCCAAATTAAAAAAGAAGCTGAATCACAATTCCAACCGGAGCTGGTAGTCTTTGTGTGCGAAGATTTGGAAGGATCAATGGAGAAAAAAGAGCACAGATCCGGTAAACCTCTAAGGACTAAACCTGAAGGCCTGGATATAACGCTGAGAAATGAAGAGGTGAAGAAAGCATTTAAAAATGCCGGGTGCTGGAAGTTTTGCAAAAAGTTACAAGGAGGACATGCACAGGTAACTAAGGAATTTGCACTTAACTTCACTGGTTTGAATTCAAAGGTAGCCATGTTAGAAGTGCAGGTTTCCCCAGAAGTGATATCTGCTGTGACAGAGATCCCAAGAGGACAAGAGGAATGGTTCAAAAATTTCAAATTTGACATGAATCCTTGCAAGGAGTTTTTGAAGGATGATTATGTAAATGAAGATTTAAGTAAGGCAGTGCCCAGGAATTATGTCAAAGAACATTATGCTCTCTTACTCACCTGCATACAGAAATATTTGACTTGTGAAGGAAGGTATAACAAGGTTTATTCTTACCATTTCAAACTACTTTTGCATTTCACCGAGAAAGTCTCCATAGACTTACCTTTTTATCTGTTTCGTAGTTTGAGTAAGATGTGTGATAAGGTACAGCTGAGGAAAGAGGATTGTGAAACCTCTTTGTTTCATCATGGTTTGATTAAACTACTGGTTTTAGATGGGCTCCAAAAGATAGACAGGGATTGGAATTCATTCATTTTTATGGCTGGCTTCAAAAGCCAGACTGGCCTCACTCCTCAACCTGTTAGAGAGGCTACAATAGCTGAGCTCCAAACAGAAGTAAGAGCTAAAAGAGTTCCAAAGTCACAGGTAAGAAAACAGGTGAAGCCACTCATCATCCAAGATCAACCTCAGCAATCAACTAAGGAAAAAGTTCATGGTAAAAAGACTGTACCTGAAACAAGCACATCTGGAGTAGTCTCGAGGGTAAGAACAAGAAGCCAGATAAATAAGGAGAAAGGTAAAGCTATAGCAGTTGAAGACAGTCCAGTGTCCAAGGCAAGTTTAAATGATTTATTACAGGCTATTGAATTCGAGCAGTCTCTACCAGTTCAAATCGAATTGTTGCAGTCAGAACAAGAAAGCACCAAGAAATCCAAGGCCTCAAAAAGGCTTAAATTTGATGTGCCAGCTGAAGAATTCGTGTTTAAACCTAGAAGACCTATGACAAGGAGATTCCAGCAAGTACAGGAAGCACTGCCAAGAACAGAGGAAACAGGGGAAGAGACACAGAAAAACGCAAGCAAAACAATCATCACATCTCAAGGAGATAATATAGCAGCCATAAAGAGCCAATTAGAATCAGCTAAATACGAGATTGCCAAATTGAAGAAAGCTGCTAGAAAACATGCAGTTATACACGCAAAGTATTATAAAGCTCTATGGAAAGGGAATGAAACCCTAGAAGCCCAGTTGAATTCAGTGGTTGATGGCCATTCACAGTTTCACACATGGACAGTACCAGCAATCAAAGAAGCCAGATACATCAGAAGGATTAATATGCAACTGAGAGCTGGGAATAAGGCTATGAAGAAGCAAATTGAAGATCTGAAGGCACAGCTAAGCCAGCTACCTGCTAAATGAGCTTTCATCTCAAGTAAGGTTTTGTTTCCAAAATTTTGACAAATTTGCTTAATCTTATCTTTCTGAGGAAATATAAATCCCTGTTCGATATGTGGAAAGTTTAAGGGAGTTTTTGGCAATCAAATACTCGGCTAATAAAGGTCTCGGGTCAAAAGCAAGCTATTTTAAAAAACTCAGCAGTTTCGTAGCGCGCTACGAAACTGCTGAAGGTGATGATTTTTACGCAATTCAAGCTGTTTGAATTATAAGCGGGAATTCTGGGAGGAAAACGTCTAAAGGGCATGCAAGACATCATCTGAAGCTGTCAAAAATCAATTAGGTCAAGACAGGTGGACGCTTAAAAAGGTTTAATATTCAAATCCAATTTTTGTCGTAAAGTGAACACCTTTACCACAGTTCAGGATATATCAAATGGTTTGCCTGCAAGAAACTTTTGCCTGCACACATGTTCATGGGAAAAACTTACAACGCATCAAGGACGTGGCAGTCTTCTACATTTTGGGGTAATTAAAAGCTGAAGGTCATGCTTCTGTGCATTCGAATACTTTGGGCAAAACTGAAGCCGAGAAGCAAGGGTAATCTCCTAATATTTCTGAGCAGTTAAAAAGATTCAGCATCCAAGATCAACATGGAGCATTAAACACCCATCTCAGCTAAACTGAAAGAGGGCCAGATGTCAAAGAACGAGGAGAAGCCATCATACATACAATATGGAGTTAGAGTCATAGTTGATTTAAATCTCTAAAAAAGCTCCAGTCAGCACTTTGTTGTATTTATTAGTTAGTTAAATGGTTGATAGGTGTCATTAGAGATAGTTTTCGAATTCCCCTCATGCTGGAGGAGGAATCTCGATTAGTTAGAATAAGAGTTCTATATATAGCTGAAACAACAATGTAATGAGGGTTGGAAACTTTATAACAGAGCATAGTATTTGGCTTATGTAAAGACTCACTTTTCAGTAATATAATTTTGATTTTACTTCTCAGGATTCACGAAGGATTTCTTATATTCAGAATGTGTGATGTTTTCCTTTTCTTAGTTTTGTCTACAGTAGTATGGATGTATAATCACTCAGAATTCACTGAATGTGCTCTGATTTCCTGTATGCATCTGTAAACTGTGTGGTTCCATATGAGTGTGTGTTCTGAATATTCAAATGCTGAATGCCCTGACTTCCATGTAAGGTCAAGATCTTTGTTATTTTGAGGTGTAGTTGACTCCATAGGCCCAATGGATACTTGTTTAATGTATTTCCAGCATTCATATTTGTCACAATTGTTCTACAAGAGTTAGCCATCTTATTTTAAATCAAAATCATTATTATACCCAGAGAGAGCCCTCTCAGGTTGAGGAGGCTAAGCCTCAACCTAAAGTAGGTTTGAAATAGTTACTTAGAGTCAACCTGACCAGCAGCCTATCAGGGTCTGATTTTGAGATAACAAGACCTGAAGATTTTCCTATTTCTTTCCTAGCTTGCCCTGTGAACATTCCCTTTAATGATCTGGTACAGTTATCCTATCCATTGATTGACTCCATAGCCCAATGTCTTGAAGACCTAGATCTATCCATTTGCTCCAAGAATTCCACCACCCAACCTTCAATTTAAAATCAAAACCCCTATGAACACTAAGAACTAGCCTAAAATACCATAAGAACAAAGCTAGATCATAAAGAGAGAGCCCTCTCTGGACTTAGGTTGGCTAGAACCTAAGCCTAAAAGATTGGTTTGTGGTTACCTCGGATAATTCCTTCTTTTGATAACTTCTAGGGAAAACTTCCGAGTGATAACATAATCCAAACACTTAGTAGGACTCCTATCCTTAAGATACACTGCAGTGTTTACAGCTTCTGCCCAAAAACCATTGGTCAGATTCTTACCTTTCAACGTACTGCGGGCACACTCCATGAGGATTCTTTTTTCCCTTTCTGCAACCCTATTTTGCTGAGAAGTGTAAGGTGTTGTGAATTGCTGCTCTATTCTGTGTTCTTTGCAGTATTTGATGAAGTCACCCTTCTTGAATTCTCCACCTTGGTCTGAGTGAAGAATTTTGATGAACTTTCATGTTTGCTTCTCAATCATACCTCTGAATTGCTTGAAGTATTCAAAATCATGACTTTTCTACCTGAGGAAATACACCCAGGTGAATCTTGTACATTCATAAAAAAGAAGAAGGAAATAATAGGCCCCTCCTAACAACCTTTTCTGCATTGGCTGACATAGATCAGTGTGTGAAAGTTCAAGTGTATCCCTCTTCTTCCTATCAACAATAGCAGGAAATTCATCTCTATGTAGTTTACCAAGGGCACATGCTTCACAATCAACATGCATACTCTTCAAAACAGGAAGACCATTCAGCATACGTTTTTTCTGAAGAAGTAGTAGGTCACTGAAGTTTATATGCCCAAATCTCTGATGCCAGAGATTCCCTGTAGACATGGCTAATGATTCCAACACTTGACGTGACGCACTTCTAACATCTAGTTTATACAATCCTTCTACACGTACACATGTTGCAATGGACTTCATCTGATCCAGCATGTCTTTAATTACACAATAAGATTTAAAGAACTCTACCTTAAGACCCTGATCTATTATTCTAGATACAAAAATCAAGTTCTTTTTTATCTCAGGTATATACATAACATCATGAATATACCTAATGTTTCCATCAGGTAGTACAATAGGGACATCACCATATCCCTTTATTTCATACCTTGTATCATCTCCAAGGTAGACCTTCGTACTAGTGTTAGATTCTCTAAAATTTTTAAACCATTGCCTCTTACCTGTCATATGGGAGGAGGCTTCTGAGTCCACGAACTAGAGTTCTACTTCATCTTCCTTAATTGACAGAGCAGAATCAGATACGAACGATCTGATATTCGAATTCTAGTCTGCATTAGCCAGATGGATTGCATGCTTCTTGTGTCTCTGTTGACCTTCATAAAACTTATTCTTCCAACAATGTTTAGCCATATGACCAAATTTACCGCAATAAAAACATTTGGTCATGAATCACTTCTATTTGGAGATATAGCTTGAGATGTAGGTGCCTTTCTTTGTGGGGTTCCTTTGATCTTGTGTGTTGCATTTGTCTTTCCTCTGAAGGGATTCTTCTTTGCCATCAGGGAAAGATCTGAGCTCTGGGGTTTCAGGGTCATCCGCCTTTCCTCCTCTTGCATTAGGATCCCTATCAATTCTTCAAGCTTGGGGATTTTTTCTCTCTCATTCAACCTAGCGATGAACATCTGATAGTCGTCAGTCATACCATTCATGATAATCGTGACCAAATCAGTGTCTGATATTGTTTCGACAATGTTGCCTAGCTTATTCTTAAGCTCATTGATATGAGAGATGAACGCTGCTACTGATTCATTCTCCTCCATTTTAATGGAGAAAATCGTGCTCTTTAGAAACAATAGTTGATTTGTGATCTTGATCTCGTACAAGTCTTTGAGAGTTGTCTAGATGTTTGTTGCAGATTTACATTCTCGAATATGAGGAATAATGCAATATTTCATAGACAATTTGAGAAACTTGTTTTCCTTGTTCTCCCTCTTTACCCCGTCCTAGATTGTTGCTATTGTTCCTCCTGTGGCTAGGGTTGGCTTCAACTCATCACTGGTTGCAATCGCCCATGCATTTTCCCCCTCCAACAAGGTCTACAACTTAAATTTCCAATTGGAGTAATTGGAACCGTCGAGCTTATTGCTCTCGTTCAGATAAGTCTCTTCCATTTGATTGTTCATCTTGACAAAAAAAACAACCTCCAGTAAGAGAAAACCAGATCTATCCCAAATCCAAAGAGCAATCTTAAAACACAAGCTTGAGATTCAATTTAAAAAAAAACATGCCCCAATTTAATTTTAAAAAAATGAAAGCCCCTTTTTTTTAAAAATAAAAACATCTTTTTTTTTTAAATCTCTTCCCTTTTGAAATGTATGCAACAATTTAATCCTAAAGCATTTGTTTTTTAAATGTTAACATACATGGACACCCTCAAATTTGGCTCACTGCACCATTCACTCTCAAATTTTTCGAGCAGATCTTGCTTAGCACGCAGCTCAATACCTTCATGCACACAACACATAGGAAACAGACTTTCTCACAGCAGAATGAGACTACTGCATTGACAATTTCCTTCATGGAACAACCCGCCTTCACACTTCCTCTTATCTCCTTGAGTTGGGTTGAATTATAATGTACAACCTTCCTTCCTTAACAAATCACGCCTTCTCCAAAACTCTCTGCTCTCTGCAATGCCACATTTTGGGGTTCGACCAATGCTTCAATTGTCTCTAGATCTAGTAGATCCTCAAACGTAATGGGCACTGCTAGCTTAACGAATTGAGTGATGATGCCCTTACGATTAGTGGGTGGTCATCACATACCCGATCTCTGCTCTGCATCTGGCGTGGCCTTAGCCCAGGTTGAGTGAGATCACCCTTCACCTCCACTACGGGCTCCTTCCAAGGCAGAACCACCCACAACTCCTTCACTGCTCGGACAGATCTCCTCAAACTGATCTCTTCCAACAACTTCAAACGACACTACTCTCTCTGCAGATATCCTCCTCAAACGATGCTGCTACCCATGACTCCTCTGCCTGCTGGTTCCTCCAACCACAAAATTCTCTCCTCCACGCAACTCTCACCTTGATGTTGCTCTCACCTCGACGTTGCTGCCAACAACACTAATCCTACAAGAACAGAACGCTCTTTCCTTAGAAAAAAACTGCTCAGGCCTGCTTCTTCGATAGGCTCCTTCGCAAGATTTTGTTTTCACACACATGCACAATCTCTTCTCTCAGATCCACGATTTGTGGGGGAGATGATCGGAATCGCTATAAGTAACTAAGCAGTCATCATTTTTGTCAATCTGAAATCCGCAATGATCATCGCTCATTTTCTTTTAGGCAGAGCGATGATAACTATGGGTAAAATTAAAAAAAATTGTGCTGCTGCTCCACCTCCTTACCATACCAGATTTATTCACACCAACTCCCCACTCAGGGATTCACATGCCCTTTCAAAACTGTAGCTCTGATACCATGTTAATAAATTGAAGAATCAACTTTATTGATAAATTGGATAGCTCACAGGTGAGGAGCCCCACCTGGATACTAGCTCTAGCAGAACGCTCTACCTCAATCATCTTACAATAAAATATATATATAGTTTTCACACATCTAGGGAAGTTAGAACAACTGCCTAAGAAGTAGAAACTAATTCGTAATCGAAGGCTCTAGTGAATAGAATCTGTCCATATTTACATACTCTCCATTATCTTCAACAATTTTCATGACAAAAAACTATCTAGTTAGACTACGACTCTAATAAAGGAATTAACAAGCTTTAAACTTAACCCTTTTCACTTTTTCTTTCTCTCATTCATGTATTGAAGGTATTTATGAGCTTTGACTTGTTCAAATCCTTGTTGTGATATACCTCTTCTAAGTTTTTATCAAAATTATAACCTTGAGTTTGGAAAAAGTGATAGTGAAACTAATCTATAATTAGTACTCAGTTGTTGTTGTGAGAAGGTAGATTAGAAACACTTTAGTATGAGTTTAGGAGTCTATCTATTTTGGTGAATATTTTGAATGAAAATATTTTTTTTTTTTCAATATATTTTTATCTCAAATTTCAAAATTATATATAAAGTAGTATTCAAAGTTATATAAAAACTAGTATATCTTCAAAGTAAAGTAAAGGAACGTTAAAGAGCATCTAGAAGATAAATAAGTAGAGTGTTTTTTCCTATCCAATCGACACTTGGTGTCATTTTATATGTTTTGAGTTCCTAACTCATCTTAAGATTCATAATAATATCAAGATGGATTTTCAGTGTGACCCTCATTGATTATTAGTCCTCGCTGGAGGGACTACAGAGATGACTCATTATTAATCTGAGTTGAATATTGAAAATATAGTCTATTTAACCAAATTTTTTGTTAAAACAATATATTTAAAATTATTTAATTTTAATGTGATTGGGTAACGGGGTTTGGAGTCTTATTGTGAGCTTTACACTTTTAAATGTATTCATATTCTTGCGTAAAGTAAGATAGTCAAAGTTATTTTTTCTCTGATGTATATAAAGTTTGGGTTGAGATTACGCGAGTTTGGATTTCCCTCCAATGCATAGAAATAATTCTAACTTTAAAATTAGCATTAGCCTAAAACATTAAATGTTTCAGATGTTTTAATAAGTGACTTGTGCATCCAAAGTCCACCAGTTTTCTAATTTACACTTGCCACTGCTTTTGTCCACCTGCAACAACTATCATACACTTGCAACAACTGTGATACAATTCCCAACGTTGTCATTGTTGTCGAACACCATTGTTTCTTTGTGAGTAATATCCTTGAGCCCTCTATCCCCACACCAGAAGAATTCCAGAAGAAAATGAGAACACCTCAATGCTCTGATTTCTTTCAAATATCTGCAAATTGATTTCTTTCAGATATCTAGAGTAGCAAGAAAAAGATAGTTGGAGTAGCCAACACACTTACCCATGTGTATAACATACCCATGTTGTATAAGACTGATGCTCTGGGCCTTTGGACAACCTTTGGTGCACTAACAAATGCTTACCCTCTTCCTTCCTATGTTGCCATCCATCTTAGGTCCTAAGGTCTGTCCCACCCAATAAGATAAGCAAACTTCATCCATACTAGGTACCTCAATATCGATAAGATTATTTTATTAAACAACCTTACTGATGTGCTAAGGGTATACCTCGCCTTTATAATTATTATGACTTCTTCACAATGGCATCTACCTCGCCTACTTGTCAATATCGATATGTGCCTCACCTTATGAATTGTGTGAAAACTGATAAGTTTAATTTATTGCGCCTCTCGCTAAGTTACTTTTTTAGGGGGGGGGGGTCCAAACCTAGGTTTTCCCTCCAATTTCTAATTACAAAGGCAATTTCCAATCACTATACTAACATCTAGTCTGGAGAAACATCATAAATAATTCCACGAGACGGTAACAATAGAAGTGTAGAATAGGATGCAAAATAGACCCTCCATCATGTTTAAGCAACTATCCAACTGATTATATAGAACCTTTCTTGTTGTGCTAAGATCCTAAGGATACCTGGACATTGTAGCTATTTGTGCTCGGCCAGCTTGCGAGGTAGTAAAAAAGTGGGAAAAATGAGAGCACTTGGCAAGGTGGTGGTAGGGAAGTGGAGACTAACTTGGTAAAGAAACTCTAGTTTGTAATTATAAGTTGCACCTATAGAAGGAGTAGTCGAAGGAGACAATTACTCTTTTCTCCATGTCCGCACTGAATTTTCAAGTTTTTATTCTTCATGAATTTTTTATTCTGCTACTACTTTACACATTTCAATATTACCAACCTCATCTCCACACTAGCCTCATTAGCTATAATTTTACATTCCATAAGAGGAAATGCAAAAATTACCTTGTGGGGTCATTTTGTTTTTATAAATATTTCCACAAGGTGGTTTATGTTGGAAATTTGTCTTGGGATGTATGCTAATGTTCCTTAAACATCTAAACAAGGCCATGCGAATTGAAACCCTTATGGGCTAAGCAGTTCAACATAGATTTTTGTTGGGCATGGAATCCCCCAAGGCATGTTTTAGGGCTCAAAACCCATGTTTTGACCGAATGATGTTGTAAAGCCCCATGAATGGGGGGTGCGGAATTATGTTAGACTAATAGGGTTGTCCACCCTAGTTTTGGATTGTATAAAAAGAGCGAGTCTCTAAATGTAAGAGATTGCAGTGAATAACGAAGGAGAGAAGAGTAAGAGTCTAAGTGTCTAAGTGTGCCTTGGGTTGTATAGTAGGAGAAGGCTCTGCAGCTGAGTGCGCAGAGGCCTAGTAGTCCATAGCTGAGTGCGCAGACCCCTGCAGCTGAGTGCACAGGGTGGAGTCAAGTTTGTAATCGAAGAAGAGATTAATAAAGAAAGGGTTTGTTACCAATTCATGTATCTGTCTTTGGATTAATGCATGGTTGATGCAAATTGCAAATATACTGTTTGTTTACTACGCGCGGATGTATGAATGATTTATATTGCTAAGTGTAACTTAACGCATGCAAATAAGATAAGTTAATCAAATAACAGTAGAATAATAGTAAGGACATGGGTAACAACAACGCTCGCCCCCCGAGTAGGGCTACGCGAAGGCAGCATCTCAGGCTGTGAGGTACGGGATAGTGTGCGTAGTGACATGCACACAGGGTCTAACTGTGGACTACTTGAACTCATCAGACATCTCTAGGGTGTGGAAACTTGGTTCTAGCACCCTCCCATACTACTTCAGGTGAGACCTCAGTCCGCGCTCTGCGGACTATTGCTGAAATGGCTAGTAGTACCAGTATTTGTTTGGCTAAATCACCTCCGAATCTGGGTCAGGCCCCAATAATACAAAAAATGATTCTGTTGCCGGGACCGGGATCTGCATAAGAGATGTTTGATGTCGTGTCAATGGAATCTAAAAAAGAAAGAAATTGAAGGGTGGTTGGACAAAAAGATTCACGAGTTCGTGGCAGGAAAATAGGAATCTGCAAGTGTCAAAGGAACAGTGATTAGAGCGCTACTTATATACGGAAATCCACAAGATTTTCTTTGCATCCTTCCCCTTTGAGTTGTACGAGTGGATCGTGAAGCTAGAAAACAGTCAAGGAAGGTGTAGGCTCAAAAAACCGATTGTGTGGACCCCAGAGTTGTTGCGCAGACTAGCAACATCGAGAGATAAGATTGCGTGCGCTGTGGACCATTGGCTTGATCGAATTATAAGAGGGTTTATCACCGAATTCATGGTAGACACTTCAGTCAACTACAGTGAGGTAGAACGACGCTTCCTCAAAGGACCACAAGGTATGTACATTAAATCTTTGAACACTTAGATTAAAATGCTACTATGTGAAAAACAGGTTATGCAAATAAATTGATGTTTGGGGCTACGCAAAGTGGGAGGATCTACAGAAATGAAGGTAGCGAAGAATTAGAGACTAGTTCCTTGATTTCACCTCCGCAAGAAAGAAAGGAACAGCTCGGAAAGTTTCACCGAGGAGTGTGATTAGTTTGATAAGGTAGCGAATTCTGTGCATACCTCCCCCACCTACATCACCACTAGTTTCACCATATTCACCCCCATCTTCACCCACACCACCTCCGCCACCACCACATTTCAATATGGCAAGCACAATAAAGTTGCCGATATTCAAAGGAGTAGGGAATGAAGATCTAGACCAATTTTGGTTCGTAGTAAAGGTTGTATGGGAAGCACAAGGAGTCACAGATGATAATATCAAGAAGGCAACACCTGTTAGCGCCTTGCAGGATCACGCACTGACATGGTACATCAAGCATTCCAATGAAAATCCAAATGCAGGGATCGTGGATATCCAAGCTGTGCTGAACAAGGAATTTAGCAAGCCAAAATCGGAGACACAGTCGATTATCGGGTTTAAGGAAATTGTGATGCTTCCACGCAAGACCCCCCTAGAGATGGATCAGAGACTGAAGGGTATGATTTGTGAAGCCAACATGACCTTGATAGATGGGCAGCACTACACATGGTTTGTAGCATCACTAACGCTGCATCTAAGGATCGTGTTGTCATAACAGAAGCTATCTACTCAGGCTGAAGTCTTGGAGATTGCAATGAGGCTGCACGAGACCTCAATACAAGATCTGAGCCTGGGAGTGCAATAGATCCACATGCAGCTGAAAAATTTGTGTCTTGAGATACAAAGTTTGAAACAAGATAGGAAAACTCGGCCAGAGGTGCGCGAGGAGGTATGGTTCATAAAATGCAAGGGCCAGGGGCATGACAAGGACCATTGTCCAGTCTTCAGGAACTACCTAGCAGGAGGAGGACTAATGCCATTGATACTAGAGGCACAAGTAGGACCAAGCGCGGCGCCTGTGTTATGGTGCACGATTTGTCAGATAGGAGGGAAGCATGCTATAGATAACTGTCATCTATTAAAAAAGTATATGCAGACATCCTAGCAGTTATTTTGTAATTTCTGCAGGTCAGTAGGCCATGATGAGCGTACCTATAGAAGTTATGAACCAATGATGGATCAGAATCCTACCTATAGGGTTTAGACCGAAACACAAGCCCTTGATCAAAATGAAGGGATGGCATGCACCAGATTTTAGGGGCACGGACGAGGTCAAGGTGGAATGGGACCAGGGAGGGGTCGCAAACAACTAATTTGTTACAATTGCAGAGGGCCAGAGCATTATGCTCGCGATTGTACAAATCTAACAAGAGCATCATGTTTATATTATACCTAGTTTGATCATGAGATGGAGGACTACCCCACACTGATAGCGAGGTTGCACGGTAAAGGAATACTCCAGCCTCCCCAACTCAGAACCTACAAATGATGAGGTCTGAGTCGCGCGAGGAGGACCCGAATGTAAACATTGTGCTCCAAAGTGGTATCATGACAGGAGATGACAAAGGTAAGCAGCTAGAAGAGAGTGCTTGGGTTCGCAAGGCTCCAACAAAGGAACCAGAATTTGATTTGGAGCACGCGAAGGAGACATTCACGGAAGCTAAGAAGAGCTTCACTGATGCCTCCACTTCAAGTAGTAAAGACAAACTAGAACCAGAGATGGACCCATCCATGCTTACTACCTTTTTGAAGACATGCATGAAGTTGTTGCGCAATAGCAAGGTTGTGAAGGGACTGTAAGAACTCATCACTAGATATGCTGGATCAGGGGAATCGTGCGTTGTCGAGAAGCTTGGGAAGCACACAACATGAACAGGAAGGGAGATGAGGTTGATTGTGCAAATCGAGGAATATGAAATGGATCAAATGATTCTAGATTTAGGATCAGACGTGAACGTTCTACCAAAGTAGACATGGGAGTGCATGGATAGGCCCGCGTTGTAGTGGTCTCCTATTTAATTGCGAATAACAAACCAGCAAAAGATCCTACCGATGGGAAGATTGTAGGGAATAACGGTAGATATCAAAGGTGTGAGCACACTTGCAGATTTTGAAGTGATAGAGATTGTTAATGACAACAGTACCTATCCCATGCAATTGGGAATAGATTGGGCCACTGATATGAATGGAGTTATAAATATAAAGAAGCGCAAAATGATTTTTGAGAAAAATTCACTACGTGTAGTGGTACCTTTAGACCCGGTGAAAGGATTGCGCTACACAGAGCCAGTGCACAACAATGATCTAGAATGTATCTACAAGATAAGCTCTCGGGAATAGGATTGGGTGAATCCTACAGCGGATGGCAGGATTTCGTGGGAGCACGAAAGCTCCTACACATCAGATTCGAACGAGGAAATAGAACGATGGCATAATTAGTTACACGAGGTAACCACACTCAATTGCAACGTGATGATAAAGTCACTACGTTGTGTAGCAACAGAGGCAAGGGATCTGCCTATGTATGACAGGTTGACAGTAGTGGATGAAATCCTCAACAAATTTGAAAGTGAGGTGCTAGAACAGCAGAGGTTCAATGCTATGAAATGGGCACTACACACTACGCCCGCAAGGTGGTGGGGTATGCACTAGCGGAACTTTAAGGACTGGCAAGGATGCAGAAGGATGGTGCGCCTATGATTTGGGACATCGCAGATGCGGCTAACAGACAAGTATGACAGACGGGATGATCCACGTGCACACCTCGCGAAATGTACCAAGGTCTATGGGGAAGAGCCACAACCTGAATGGGTGCATTTTTTTTGTCATACCTTGGATGTCATACGCATGAATTGGTATACTGAGATAGAGCTCCGCCATGGCATGAGCGAATGGGATATCTTACGCGAACGATTCCTGTTAACCTTCACGTTTGAAGATCGTTGGTGGGATACTGTTGGTGATGCACTACAAGCAGTAAAAGCAACTATCTTCAAAATACCTTAGGAGCCAATGGAAGTGCTTCATCCAGAATGGGTGACCCAGATGAGCTGTGCAATGGAGTGTTACAATGTAAATATTGAGGAGGATGATGAGGATCCACGGAAAATTAACATTCCAGAAACTGAAGGCTTTCGCGAGGTTCTAGGACCATTGATTGAAGACCTTGAAATCACTACGCCAATAAAAACGAAGCAGGTAAACATTGGGACGGAGGCTGAACCAAAGTATGCAACGCTCGGTGACTATTAGGATGACGCCACGGTGGACAAGGTCACTAAGTTACTCTATGAGTACCAAGACTTATTCCTGACCAAGATTACAGACTTAAAAGGAATCATTGGTGACTTAGGGATGATGAAGATCACCCTGAAACCTGACGCGAAGCCGATTAAGTAGAGGCCTTACCACTTGAATCTGAAGTATAAGGAAAAGTTCCGCGTAGAACTAGACAAAATGCTCACAGCTGGAATTATTGAGCCAGTGGAAGAATCCGACTAGGTGAGTCCTATGGTAGTACAAGAGAAAAAGTAGAAGGGTGAAATAAGAATATGCGTGGACCTCAAGAAGTTGAATGACGCCTGTGTACACGACCCATTCCCGACACCATTCACAAATGAATTATTGGAAAATGTTGGCGGACAAGAAGTATACACGTTCATGGATGGGTTCTCGGGATACCACCAAATCAAGATTGTGTCGGAAGATAGGAGAAAAACAACCTTTGCAACAGAATGGGGCTTCTTTTAATACACCGTTATGCCATTTTAAGAACATGCTAGCCATATTTTCGTGCATCGTTGTTTCCGCATTCAAATAATACATCCACAAGTTCCTGGAGGTCTATCTGGATGATTGGACTGTCTTCGGATTGGTTAAGCACCATGTAGCAAGCTTACACTTGATGTTGGATACTTTCTGATGACACCAGATTGTGCTCAACCTTAAGAAGTGCACATTCCTGGTTCCCTTTGGGAACCTGTTGGGACATGTGGGCTACAAACAGGGACTAATGGTGGACCCTATGAAGATCATCGTAATCCTAAATTTGGAAGCACTGCGAAGTGTTAAACATTTGTGCTCTACCTTGGGACACACTGCATACTACAAAACATTCATCAAAAGCTATACCAAAACCACTATGGGGAAACTATTAAAAAAGGATGTCACCTTTTGCTGGAATGATGATTGCATGAAGAGCATGGATGTCCTAAAATGGAAATTGGCCTCCGCTCCAATCCCGGTCTTCCCAAAATGGGATGTGGAGTTTCATGTCCATGTTGATGCATCATGTATCACGCTGGGAGCAGTGCTCACACAATAGGGCAGGGAAGGCTTAAATCACCCTATCGCGTTTGCAAATCGGAGATTTTCCAAAGTTGAGAAGAACTATTCCACCACCAAGTGTGAGGGGTTGGCAATGGTATATGTGCTCCAAAAATACCAGCACTACTTTCTAGGAGGACATTTCAAAATGTATACATACCATTCCGCACTAAAATACTTGGTCAATAAGCCTGTGTTGGGGGGGCGCATATGTAGGTGGCTCTTATTGTTCCAAGAATATGACTTTGAGGTCGTTGTAAAACCTGGATGCCTAAATGCAGGACCGAATCACTTGTCGCGTATTGAGATAGGTGAGGAACATACTAGTTTGGAGGACGGATTACCTGACCCACATCTCTTTGTTGTACACGTCGTGGACGTGCACTTTGAAGATATAATCCACTTTCTGACAACAGGGACCACGCCGAAGCAATACTGTGTCCAACAGAAGAAGGAATCGGTGATGTGCACAATGGACTTTTCTGTCATCGCGGGCACCTATATAAAATGGGAAATGATGAGATATTGTGAAGGTACGTACCTAAATTTGAATGGAATCAGATCCTCGTGGAAGCACGTGGGGGCGCTGCAGGTGGACACTATGCAGGATGAGCGACTACACAAAAGATTCTCCGTGCATGGTTGTGGTGGTCAACCTTGCACCAGGATTCGAAATCACACTGTAAGGCCTGCGATGTATGTCAAGGGACTAGAAAACCATCGCAGAGGGACGAGATGCCATTAAATCCACAAATGACAATGCAGTGGTTCAAGAAATGGGAAATCGACTTTGTGGGACCTATCAAACCTCAGGGAAAAATGGGCACGTGATACATCATCACTGCGACAGAGTACTTGACATGATGGGCGGAAGCACAGCTGGTCAAAGACTGCACGGTTGCTACGGCTGCGAAATTTTTGTTTGAGCATGTGTTGATCGATTTGGATGTCTGAAGATATTAATGAGTGATCGTGGTACACATTTCTTGAATGAAACCATCGACGCGCTCACAGAAGAGTTCCAGATGTATCATCAGAAAAGCACACCGTATCACCCACAAGCCAATGGGACAGTAGGAGCATTCAATAAAATACTAGAGATTGCGCTAACCAAAGTGTGCAACGCACAGCGAAATGATTGGGACCTACGCATACCTGCAGTACTATGGGCTTATAGGACAACATGAAAGAAACTGATAGGACAAACACCCTTTCGATTAGTTTATGGCATGGAAGCCATAATGCCGATGGAATATATCGTACCTAGTCTGTGCATAGCAACGCTCACAGGAATGATGGACTGTGAAGCTCTTGAGGACAGGCTTGTGCAATTGGAAGAGCTGGAGGAGAAATGGTTCTTGGCTGGCTTTCATCAGCAGGTACAAAAGCAGTGTGAAAAGGCTTGGCATGATCGCCATATTAAGTTGTGCACATTCAAGGTAAATGACTTAGTACTCATGTATGATAGTAAGTTTGAAAATTTTCCAAGAAAATTCAGAATGCATTGGTTGGGACCATACGTGGTTAAGGAGGTCACATACGGAGGTGTGATCCAACTAGTCAAACTAAATGGAGAACCCTTCCCAGGCAAAGTGAATGGCAGCCGCTTGAAGCCTTACACGGGGGGGGGGGGGGGGGGGGGGTTGACTATTTGGCTAGCCGAAAGAAGCGTAGTCTTCGTGCTCCAAGAAGCTGGTCAAAGGTGTGGGACTATAAACATATACTGGTACAAAGGTATGGAAACCCTTCAGACACAGAGGTCTCGGAACAACGGATGTAGCAAATTTAGCAAGCAGTGTCTCAGTGTGCTACCGACATCAGCACAGTTCGAGGACAGTTGGAGGAACTCCATGCCAAGATCACTGCACCAACATATGACTCAAGGATGGGTCACGATGTTTGTGTTGGGGGCCTGTTGGGCATGGAATCCCCCAAGGCATGTTTTGGGGCTCAAAACCCATGTTTTGACCGAATTATTTTGTAAAGCCCCATGAATTGCGGGCGCGGAAGTATGTTAGAGTCATAGGGTTGTTCACCCTAGTTTTGGATGTAATGTTGGCCTACCCATGGTCCACGGACCATGGGATTGTACAAAAAGAGTGAGGCTCTAAATGTAAGAGATAGCGGAGAATAGTGAAGGAGCGAAGAGTAAGAGTCTAAGTGTCTAAGTGTGTCTTGGGTCATAGAGTAGGAAAAGGCTTTGCAGTTGAGTGCACAAAAGCCTGGTAGTCCGCAACTGAGTGCACGGACCCCTGCAGCTAAGCGCATAGGGTGGAGTCAAGTCTGTAACCAAAGAAGAGATTAATGAAGAAAGGGTTTGTTACCAATTCGTGTATCTGTTTTTGGATTAATGCATGGTTGATGTAAATTGCAAATATACTGTTTGTTTTCTGCGTGCACATTTATGAATGATTTATATTGCTATGTGTAACTTAACGCATACAAATAAGCTAATTTAATCAACTAACAGTAGAATAATAGTGAGGACTTGGGTAAAAATAATGCTCAGCCCCCGAGTAGGGCTGTGCGAAGGCAGCATCTCAAGTTGTGAGGTATGGGACAATGTGCATAGTGATGTGCACGCAAGGTCTAACCACGGACCACTTGAACTCATCGGACATCTCTAGGGTGCAGAAACCTAGTTCTAGCACCCTCCCATACTACTTCGGGCGAGACCTCAGTCCGCAGTCCGCAGATTATTTCCGAAAGGGCTAGTAGTATCGGGATTTGTTTGGCTAAATCACCTCCAAACCTAGGTCAGGCCCCAATAATCCAACAATTTTCCCATTTAATAAACATTGCTAATCCCCAAGAATTGTCTCAAAATCTCACTGGGACATACATGTCAAATAATGCAGTAAGTTCTAGAAATTATCGAAAAGTGGACTTCAAAGGCTATAAAAGTTGACAATTCATTGTTATGGAACTTTAATATATAAACAAAGGCATAAAACCTCCTTCCAAAACAAATATTTTCCCTCTACTTCTTGTTCCCACACTACAAGAAAAAAGGTCATTGGTGAGGGTCATGCCTGTGACGAACCTTTAAGGTCCGTCACCAATGTCACATATGGTGACGCTCTTTAAAAAAGCATTGTTGTAAGTGTATATAGTGATGGTCCTTTAAGGTTTGTCACCAAAGCCATTTTTAATGACACTTTTGGTGAGGGTCGTTAAAGGCCCATCACTAATTCTCTCTTTGGTGACACTTTTGGTGAGGATCGTTAAAGGCTCATCACTAATTCTCTCTTTGGTGACACTTCTAGTGATGATATTTTGTTAACCATCACCAATGATATTTTTGGTTACTTTTGGTGACGGTCAATAAATTTTCGTCATCATTGATCATTCCAATGAGTTTTTAATGACACTTCATGCCTGTGACAGACTTTTAAGGTCCGTCACTAATGTCACATATGGTGACGGTCTTTAAAAAATCGTTGTTGTAAGTGTATAAAGTGATGGTCCTTTAAGGTTTGTCACCAAAGCCATTTTCAATGACACTTTTGGTGAGGGCCGTTAAAGGCCCGTCACTAATTCTCTCTTTGGTGACACTTTTGGTGAGGGTCGTTAAAGGCCCATCACTAATTCTCTTTTTGGTGACACTTCTAGTGACAATCTTTTATTGACCCTCACTAATGCTCTTTTTGGTTACTTTTGGTGACAGTAAAAAAATGTTCATTATCATTGATCATTCCAATGAGTTTTTGATGACATTATGTACCTGTTACTATATTTTTTGTCAAAATATAATGATTTAAGACCCTTTTTCTGGAGTCTTTTTCAGTATGTGTCCAAGGTCATAGTGGTTATAATAGTCAATCAATTTGCTAAGAAGTAATTAGTGTGTATCATTTCTCTCAAGTCATAAGAATATAGTTTTCCTATGAGTCAACACATGATTAATCTCTATTAGGTTTATTATCTAGAAAATTTCCTTTAAATAAAGTTCCACTAGTGTGTGTAGGAACTAAATTATATAATATATAATCAAGCTCTATAAATTCTATTAACGAGAGAGACCTAGCACTTCTCAACACTCATGGCACACCTTAACATGCTTTGGAACAGTACACTAACATTTCTTGGCACCTCGCATGTCTTGGAACATATTTGTACCTGGAACATCTTTGTACCTAGAACATCTTGCCATGAGTAGGATGCCCAAGCACATGTTGGCATGCCCTAGCATAGCATAGAACTCCCCTATCATGTGTTGGCATGCCCTGTAGTCCCTAGCATGCCCTGGAACACCTTGGCATAATATTTCATTGACAAACATTAGCACTTGGCACACATTGGCACTTGGCATGTATTGGAACATATTATTAGTGTGCCTAGCATGCCCATTTTGAAGAAGATAAAATCCCAACTTATTAACCCTCTTATTTTTTCATTTCCTTGCATTTTAGCTTGGTTATTCCTTTTGTTGCCTTGAAACTCCTTGATGCATATTGGCAAACTCTGGCACCATGCACATCCTAGCATGTCTTAGCACTTAGCATGCCTTGGCACTATTTGGCACATGTTAGCACACCCGAAACTACCTAGCACACTCTAGCACTTCTTGACATTCCTTGATATTCCCTGGCATGCCTTACCCATGCTTAGCATACCTTGTCACTCCCTCCTTGGCATGATATCTAGCACTCATTGACACTCCCCGACACACCCTCATATTCTTTCACTTCCATGCATTTTGACCTAGTATTCCCTTGTGTTGTCCTAGTACTCCTTAACACTCCTCAGCATGCATTGGCACTCTCTAGCACACCTTAGCACTCTTCGATATGCTCTTCCACTTCATAGCATGCATCACACTCTCTGATGCACATTGGCACTTGGCAAGTCTTAACATGTTTGGCATGCATTGAGATTACTTGGTATTCTTTGGAATGGTTTAATATTAAACTTATTTGAGATCAATTATTGGAAACTATATGAGAATAAACAAAGGAAGATTTGGCACTTAGAATGCATTGACACTTGGCACTTGGCACCTATTGGCACCTAGTGTTGGTGTGCCTAGCATGCCCCTCATGGAAAAGGTAAATTGATGACTTATTAACCCTATTATGTGCTCATTTCCTTGTAGTTTAACTTGTTACTACCTTTTGTTTCCTTGATAGTCCCTGGCATGCATTGTCACACCCTTGTACATCTTGGCATGCCTTAGCACTTGGCACGTCTTATCTTGTTTGACATGTCTTCATACTATCTAGCACATGTTAGCATGCCCTAGCATTCCCTAACACACCTTGGCAGTCATGACCTCACAACTAGCATTAAATTTTTCCATGACCTAGGAACCTTACATTCACTTAACACCTTGGCACTCCCTAGTTTCCATGCTCTCTGTTATCCTCCACAATGTCCTAGGCTAATGAGGAGATCGACAGAGGTAACCATATACCAAGATTTTAGGTTGGTAGCTAGCCCTACCAAACTAGAGAGGGCTCTCTCTATGAAATCACAGCCAAGAGATGACTGGAATGTAAATGATTTTAGACTAGATAGCTAGGCTCAAGTGGGTTTTGGAAAATTTAGGGTTTTGATGTTGGATAAGGGAGAAAAAATAGGTAGCTAGGTTAGAGGATCAAAGGGTTACAACGACAAAGATATAAAGGAGCAAGGTAGCATTACTTTCATGATGGATATTAGGTTTTTCAGTGTAGTGTAGTGTTTAGAAGAAGCAAAAGGTAATAATGAGCATGAAACATGAATTCGTTAAGCAAGAAAGAAAGTAACACATAATGATTTTTCCATCAAAACAGAGCTTTATGTAAAGAACTTTGTTTATAAACAGTAAGGAAAACCATTGAAGAATTGATGAATGGAAAGAGAAGATGAATATATTTCAAATAAAGCTATAATAGAGAAAAAATAACATCACAAACTTACTGCACATGAATTCCTAGATAATAGTTGCAAACTATGCCCTTTGATTTCTAGAAAATGTCCAAGTACAAGCTACATAGTTCTCTCCTCTAAAATCCAACCCGTTCTATCACTTAGAAATTATACATAAAGACCAAAGACAAATCTCCCCACTCTCAAGGGTCGAATCTGTGACACTAGGAACTATTCCATGAGGTGTTCTAACCAAACCCTAATGTTTATGGAAGTTAAAAACAAGTTCTACAATTAACTTTGACTCCAACCTCTCTCATAAATGAGGTCAAATTTACATCAAAACAACTTACAAAGACTAACCACCCATTATTTACATTTACTTTTACCCCTCACATTTATCTACTTCACCCTTTTGACTTTTACCAAAGTCAAACTAGGAATTACAAAAATTACACAGTGAAAATTTTACAAAAATCTCAGAAATTTCCAGGTGTGCAACGAGATGTTGTAGGCCATTTTTGAGTGCCTTTATGAAGTCCAAATCTGGATATAAAGTAGTTTTTGGAAATATGGGAGAGTGTATATGTCTTTAGAGTATTTTTTCACTCAAAATTACCCATTTGTGGCTAATATATGGCCATTCTCCCAAGGTGTCTCCAAGTGCACAACGAAATGGAAAAAGAGGGCCAAAAAGGTGATTTTTGGCCTCTTTTTTGCATATTTCTCAAAAACTAAGCCCTAGAACAGGAAAGTGGAATTTTTTTTTTGGGAGGGGGTCATAAGCTTTCCAAAAATTCTTAGTTTCTATCATTTGGAGCCCCGAGGAAGAAGCACAACATGAGCTCGTTGCGCTCCTAGATAGAAAATTATCAAAAAATTGCGAGTTTGCATGAGTCTGCACCAAAACACAAAATTTTCTCCAAATCCTCCCAAAATATTTCTATAAATGCCTGATGAACTATGTTATGAAATCATGGATGCATCAGCGAGCAAATCTAACTTACCCTTCTCCTCTTGGCTGCTTAGGGTTTCCTTGAGTTTTTCCTTCAACTGCTTGATTTTGACCTTGGCAACTTGATTCCTTGTGTAATAATGGATGGCCATTTTATTTTGAAACTTATCATCCCTGTTGGCCTTTTCAAGGAGCTTCTCAAGGTGGAAATTAATTTTTTCAAGCCAAAACTCCCTGTCTTCATTTATTTCCATGGCAATCCTCTCTTCAAAAGTCAATTCTTTCATTGGTGGCTTTTGTTCTCTTTCCCTCTGAAGTGCCTTCCTAAGACCCATTGTGCTTGGTCTATTCCTTGCCACATGTCCTTCATGTTGCTCAATGTCCTCAAGGTCCACCACTACCTTTCCTTTCATCTCTTGTTTCTTGGCTTTGAATTTCTCTTTCTCCATGACTACTTGGTTTGCCTTAAGTTGACTATTTTCTTGCTCAAGGAATGAAATGATGAATTTGGCCCTTTCCAAATTGTCCTTGAGCTCCATGATTCGAGAATCATTCTCTTTGATGACTTGTTGCAGGTTTTGATGCTCATCATGTGCCTCCAAGTCAACTAGGTCAAATTAATGCTCAATGGGCTCCTCATCATGCAAAGAAGCCTCATGATATGATGGTGATCCTTGTTCTACTGATGAAGTAAGCTTGGTCCCTTCCTCAATTTGAGGAGAAAACACAAGGCTTCTGCCTCTCTGATATGTCTTGGTCACCTCAGGCCTAGGTGCCTTGGAAACCTCATCATGTTTTCTTGATGACCCCACCTCCATGGGTTGTACTAACATGGTTTGGTGCTGGCTTGGTGAAATGGTTATATGTGTTTTCAAGGCTTCCTCAATGAAGGTGTCCCATGTCATGTTCTTCTCTTTCAACTGATGGAGTACTATAACCTTTATCAGTCTATGGTGAAAGAGGTTGGGATAATGCACTTTTCCTTTCAATTTCACCCTTTCATACATTTTGGTTAGGCTCCTATACAAGTAGCTGGACAAATTTAGAGACTTGGCAGCTGTAAAGTGCATGAGCAGTAGTATGTGGTATTGATACAACCTACAAAATTTTCCCTCACATGTGAAGAACTTCATGATAGCCTTCATCAATGGTGCATATCTCTTCAACAAGTATCTGAATGGGAAAGCATGTGAGTGAACTCCTTTGTATTATGCTTTCAAGTAGGGTTTGTACTCTTCTAGGTCTAGGTTCATGCCTTTGAACCAGTTTTCACCATGGTTTGGTATGCATATAGCTTGAGAGATGGCATTCACTGAAAACATGAAATTAGTTCCTGCAATGGTGATCTTTTCTTCCTTCAAGGTGAGGGAAAATATACCTGTGAGATGCTCATGATGGTAACCTACTTCTTACACTCTTTGACAAAAACCTAAACAATTGACATCTTCAAAGCATTTCATGACAAATTAGGAGGAGGTGATTTCATTGCAATTAGAGGGCTCAAACCTCACTATCTTTGCCCCCTTGTTGTACATCCTCTTCTCTAATGGTGATGAGTCAGGATCCATACTTCAAACCCTAGGTAAAAGGTAAGCAAAAACAATGAAATTTGTTGTTGTGAGGGAATGAGGTGGTATGATGGACTTAGGAGTTGCCTAAATTTGTAAGGAAATTTAGGAGGGTAGGGGATGATGTCAGTGAGTAGGGGAAAAAGGAATTTTGGGAAATGAGTGAGGGGAGGGGGTGGAAAAGGCCAAAACACAAACCTATCCTAGAAAGAGATAGGGTAGATTAGGGTTTAGAGGAAAATGATAGAAAATGAGGGGATAAGGCTTTGTGATGGATGAAAATGGTGTATTAGCTGCAAACATAGGTTTAGGGACAATGGATCTAGGGTTTAGGGCATCAACTCATCAGTTGAGGATCAAAACCATGAAAATCATGTAAACCATAAAAGAAGAAGTATTCGATCATTTCCTTGACATATGATGCAAAGGAGGGCATGAAAATGATTAAAATTACTTTTATAGAGCCTGGAGGATGAAATGACTGAAGAGGAGCTTTGAAAAATCAATTTTGATGGTCAAATAGAAATTTTGGACAACTCTGACCCATGCACAGCGAAGGCTTCCTGTGTGCAGTGTGCTGTCCAGGTGTGTAGCGAAGGCTCTCTGTGTGCAACGAGAGTCAACTTTTTCCAGTGAGGGCTATGGAATCAAAATTTTTTTCAAAGGAGAGGGAGGGAGGAGATCGATGCTAGGATGGTATACAAGTGAAAATGAGTGTGAATGAGCTCCTCCATGTGCTTTTATAATTTTCTTTTGGTGTCTAAGTGATTAATGAGGTAGGATGGCCCACCTCACTAATTCACTTTATTTTTTAGTTTTGTAGCCTTAGGACCTCTTCTTGTAAATTTGGAACCTTAGGAACATTATTACATCTAAAAACATAAATCACATTTGAAATGAAGTGTTGTTTAACAAATTTACCTATTTCTACTCCTCATTTGCCGAATTTATACATGAAATGACTTATTTTGTGACCTTAACCCTAATGACCTAATGGTGACACTGAGCTGAATGGAGACCATGATGATGTGACTAAAGTGATATTAATGATGTTTTCATGATGGTAGACTCAACTGAGTGATGAAAGTGATCAGAATATGAAATTATTGAGAGAGTGGAAATAACCATAGACACATTAGCCAGTGACCAAATTTTTATTTGAAGACTCATTGAAATGACAAAAAATTGACTTGACACGCTAACAACACCTTGTAAGCGAATATTTGATCTTTGGTGATAGAATGAACTGGCTAACACTAACACCCTCACAGATAACCTTACTTTTTTTGCGACTTGGGAACCCAACTAATTCATTAGCAAAACAATATTGTGCCCAACCCAAAGTATCCCTTTCTTTGAAATTGCTTTGTCCACGCCTTATCACTACTAGAGGATTGCCTCTTGAAAGTCCTATTCTGAAATTCTACTAAAACAATTCATCCTTGCGACACCTAGAATTCACTGACAATCCTTGGCACACACTCTTATTTGTTCATTTCCAAACATTTTGACCTAGTTATCCCTTGCGTTCTGCTGACACTCCCTAGCACTCCTTAGCATCCATTGACACTATCTGTGATGTGTTAACATGCCTTTTCATTCCTTGTCATGCCTTGGCACTCCTTAGCTATCATGCCCTCACAACTACCCTTACTTTTTCTTAGACTTGGGAACCCAAAAAAGTATTGCCTCGACTACAACAACTTAACCAAGTTATAGTTACTACAACTAGACTATGCCTTGTTCACCTAAGAATTGCCTATAACACATCTTAGGCTACTCATGTCCAATCTCAACTCATCCCACTTGACAAGTTACCAAGTCAAGGCTCATGTCCAACCATGGCCATAAAACAACTAAGAAACATAGTTTGCATCTTGACATGCCATAACACCTGGAATGTCTAACAATCCCTTAGCACTATGTGGCATGTGTTAGCATCCCCTGCATTTCTTGGCATGCTTTGCACTCCCTAGAACACCCAAGCACTCCCTGACATGCCCTGGAACTCTAACATGTCTTGGCACTGTGTAGCATATAACCTTGTCACTCCCTCCTTAGAACACTTGGAACTCACTGACACTCCCTATCACACACTCTTATCTATTCATTTCCATGCATTTTGAACTAGTTTTCCCTTGTTTTTATGTGGCACTCCCTAACATTAATTGGCATGAATTGGCACACCGTAGCACCTAGTAAATCTTGGCATGTTTCCCTGGCACTCTAGCATTCCTTGGCACTACCTAACATATCTTGTCACTCCCTCCTTACCGCACCTATAACTAACTAACACTTCGTGTAACACACTCTTATTCATTCATTTCCATGTATTTGAAACTAGTGATCCCTTTCATTTCCTTGGCACTCCATAACAATCCTTGGCATGCATTGACACACCCTAGCACTTGGCACATCTTGGCATGCTGCCCTAGCCTCTAACATGCCTTAACACTACCTACCATACCTTGTTACTCCCTCAATGCACCTGTAACTCACTGAAAATTCTTGTAACAAACTCTTATTTGTTCATTTGCATGCATTAATTTGACCTAGTGCTCCTTTATGTTTCCCTGGCACTCCCTAACACTTCCTAGCACATGTTGACACACCCTGTCACTTGGCACATCTTGGCTGCATGTCGCCCTAGCAATCTAGCATGACTTAGTGTAGCGTAGCATACCATGTCACTATCTCCTTAGCACACTTGGAACTCACTGACACTGACTGTCAGACAATCTTATTCATTCATTTCCATGCATTTTGACCTAGTGCTCCCTATTTCTCCCTGACACTCCCTAACACTCCTTAGCACACATTGGCACACCTTGGTGCTTGACACATCTTGGTATGCTTCCCTAGCACTCTAGCATGCCTTGGCACTACATAGCATACCTTGTCACTCCCTCCTTAGCACACCTGGAAGTCGCTAACACTTCATTTCCATGCATTTGAAACTAGTGTTTCCTTGGCACTTAGCCCTAACACTCCCTGGCATGCATTCATGCCATACCCTGGCACTTGACACATCTTGGCATGCCTCAACAGTTGGATTATCTTAGCATGCCTAACATGCCTTTGAATTTTCTACCATGTGTTAGTACTTCCTGACATTCCCTGGCACACCTTGGCACTCCCTAAGTGTTATGCCCTCATAGATAGCTTTACTATTTTTGCAACTTGGGAACCCAACCAAGTCATTGGCAAGATAGTGTTGTGCCTGACCCAAATTCTCCCTTTATTTGACCCTACTTTGACCAACCCCTTATAATTGTAACCATAGGCTTACCTCCTACAATTTCTATTCTGACCTTCTCCTAACACACTTTCTCCTTGAGACACCTAGAATTCATTGACACTCCTTGGCACACACACTTATTTGTTCATTTCCATGTATTTTGACCTAGTTCTCCCTTGTGATGCCCTAACATTCCCTAGTATTCCTCAACATGTGTTAACATGCCTTTTCATTCCTTGGCACGCCTTGGCACTCCTTAGATATAATGCCCTCACAACTACCCTTACTTTTTATGGGACTTGGGAACCCAACCAAGTCTTGCCTCAACTACAATAACTTGACCAAGTTATAGTTACTACCTAGACTATGCCTTATTCACCTAAGAACTAACTATAACTCATCTTAGGCTACTCATGTATAATTTCAACTTATCCAACTTAACAAGTTACAAGTTACCATGTTAAGGCTCATGTCCAACCATGGCCATAAAACAACTGAGGAACATAGTTACATCTTGACATGCCATAACACCTGACACATTTAACAATCCCTTGGCACTATGTGGCACGTGTTAGCACCCCCTACATTCCTTGGCATGCTTTGGCACTCCCTGAAATGCCCTCGAAATCTAGCATGCCTTGGCATTGCCTAACATATAACCTTGTCATTCCCCCCTTAACACACCTGAAACTCACTGACACTCCCTATCACACACGCTTATTAGTTCATTTCCATGCATTTTGAGCTAGTTCTCCTTTGTGTTTCCATGGAACTCCCTAACATTCCCTGACACTTGGGACATCTTGACATGTCGCCCTACCACTCTAACATTCCTTAGTACTACCTGGAATACCTTGTCAGTCACTCCTTAGCACACCTAGAACTCACTAACACTCCCTGTCACATACTCTTATTCATTCATTTCCATGCATTTGAAAATAGCACTCCCTTGTGTTTCCTTGGCACTCCCTAACATTCCCTGGCATGCATTGGCACACCTTGACCCTTGGTACATCTTGGCATATCATTTCCCTGGCCTCTAGCATGCCTTAGCACTAGAACAAATATATTTTGACTCCTCAACACACCTAGAACTCATTGACACTTCCTATCACAAAATACTATTCATTCATTTCCATGCATTATTTTGACTTATTGGTCCCTTTTGTTTCAGGGGCACTCTGTAACACTTCCTAGCAGGTGTTAGCACACCTTGGCACCTAGCACATATTGGTTGGATGCTTCCCTCACACTCTATCATGCCTTAACACTACCTAGCATACCATGTCACTCCCTCTTTAACAAACCTAGAACTCGTTGCACTCCCTGTCACACACTCTTATTCATTCATTTCCATGCATTTTGACCTAGTTCTCCCTTGTGTTTCCCTTGCACTCACTAACACTCCTTAGCACACATTGGCACACCTTAGAACTTGGTACATCTTGGCATGCTTCCCTAGCACTGTAGCATGCCTTGGCACTACCTAACATACCTTGTCACTCCCTCCTTAGCACACTTGGAACTCACTAACACTCCCTATCACACACTCTTATTCATTCATTTCCATGCAATTGAAACCAGATCCTACTAGCTAGGCTCTAGATATGATTCTTAGGCTCACATAAACCAAAATTGTTGATGGACGCAACTCTTAGCACATCTGCTAGAGGGTCACACACATACAGGAAAATTGTTGATGGATCTTGCTAGCTAGGCTGTGGATATGCTTCTCAAGCTCACATAAACAAGAATTTTTTATCGACACAACTCTCAGTGCAACTAGCATTGCACATAGACAAAAACAAAATGTTGATGGATGTTAGCTTGCGTTGTAAATGCCTCACTGCGCACTATTATCACTCCTCTAGATCTCCAAGGCTGAGGAAGAGTCCAGCTGAGGTAAACACAGGCCAATATTTTGACTTGGTAGCTAGCCCTACCACACCGGAGAGGGCTCTCTGCAAAGGATCATGAACAAGAGGGCTGGATGGATTAGGGTTTTAGGCTAGATCTAATATGTCAGGGTTTGATTTGATTTGATCGGGGTAATCACTGGATGAGTGAATTAGGTCAGAGAGTGGACTAGGTCAGGGCAAAAGAAAATCAGAATTGCAGACATATGATGGGGCATGGTAGGCAAGTAATTTAACACTTTGTAGTATCTCAATGGAATGGTTTAGACTAATGAGGTGCTAAAAAGAGAATGGAAATCATGAATTCTTTTTAAACTGAAGAAATGAAACAAATTATGATGATTTTCCCAAAACAGAGCATAGAAGAAGAATTCTGCTTATCATACTTGAAAATCAAACATATTTAGAAGTGAAATGGATCATACAAAATATAAAACATTCACACATATGTAATTGAAGAAGAAACAATGTCAAAATACCATGCCACAGGAATCCCACCAAAATAGTTGCAACTCATCCAATATATTCCATGCCAAAGTTTGAATCACTAGTACAACATCTACTGGAGTCCAACCTCTGAAAATAGAATAAGTGGAAGATATAGACATCAAAACAAACTACTCCCAACCTCAGGGGTCAAATCCATGAGAGGAGGAGTAGTTCCACCAAAAACTGAACTGATAGCTAGAGTGTAGGGTGGTCAAAGTGACTCATCCCTAATTACATTGAAACCGATTCATCTGAGTTGATGAAGACTATTAACCTAATTTATTTACCCCTAGGTAATAGTAAAATACCATAATTACATTTACCATATCAATTACATCAGTAAAAAGTTGATTCCCATAGGTGAAAATCAAATCTGGAGAAGAACAATGAAAAATTAGGCAAACTGTCAAGTGCGCCCTCACAGTGTCAAGTGCGCAATGCCATCTTCAGACCAACCTTTGACTGCCTTCCTGGTGTCCAAATTGAGCCCAAGATAGCTCATTGGAAATATTATCCTGTCTAGTTTCCAAATATACCTTTATTTGTCAAAATGGGCTTGATTGGACTCTCCAAAACTTCATTCTCCCAAGACTGGTCAAGTGCGCAGTGCCTAGGCCAAAAATGAGGCAGAAACATGATTTTTTGCTTGTTTTTTGCCCTTTTCACTTGCCAGTTTTGCAAACTAAGGCTGGAAACATGGTTTTATTAGATGTATTGGTCCTTTTGCATCCATTGGTGGTTTCCATTTCTCCAAAAAGTGTCCCAAAAATGTGTGCAGTGCCTAGGGCATTGCGCATTTGACCATGTAGTTGATATTTAAATTGCCTAAAAAACATAGAAAATATATATTTGCTAAAATGTGCCAAGAAGCTTCAAAATTGGTCAAGGAGCTGATGTTTGGTGTATCTAGGCATGGAGTGAAGCCTATACAAGTATGTCAAGCTTCTCCTTCTCTTTTTGGTGAGCTAGGGCTTCAATTTTTGCCTTTGCAACCTTCATTTTTTCCCTTGCATTCCTTTCTCTGCTAGCATAGTGTTTTTCCATCTTCTTATGAATTTCATTTTCTTGATTAGCTTTGTCTAGGAGATTCTATAAATTCTAATTGACCTTATCAAGCCAATGCTCCCAGTTCTCATTGATCAAGATGGCAAATTTCTCATTCCATGTGAGCTCATTAGCAAACTCAGACTCCTTTTCTTTTCTCCAATTCGAGAGTTCTTTTCAGCCCTCTAGTTCTATGTCTTTTTCTAGGTTCTTTCTCTTCTTTAGGTTCACCATACCTGTCATAGGCCTCATCAAGTAATGCCTTGGCTTTCATTGCTTGCCTCTTTTCCTTGATGAGTTTAATCTCCATGACATAATGTTTGGCTTGAAGCTGCTTATTCTCCTGCTCATAATATGGGATGGTGTATTTTGACCTCTCTAGGTTGATTTGGAGCTCCTTGATGAGTGCATATTTTCTTTGATGACAATGCTTGTGCTCTCATTGTCACCATGCTCACCTAGGTCAACCAAGTCAAAATCGTACTCTGTCTCATGGAGGTCCTCCTCCTCATGCTGAACCTTTTTCTCTATCATATTTTCCTTGCCCTTCTATACCTGCTTTACTGACGAAGAAGGCAAGGCCCCTCCCACTATCTGTGGGGAAAACACTTGCCTATGTCCTCTCTGATAAGTGTGTGTCAAAGTGCCCAAATCATCCCATTTAGGCTTGATGACCTCAACCTGTTCAATCTGCTCCTACTCTCTAATTTCATCTTTGTTAGGTGAATGAATATGCTCATTGTTATGAAACCAGCTCAAGAAAAGATAGAAAAGATAGATCAACGTCTTAGAATTTAGCCTCTTCGAGGGGGCAACCTCATTTACATTACATAAATGAACAATTCTTGGATGATACAAATGACAAAGCCTCCTTTCTATATATAGGAGTCTGAGGAGTCATAATATAACCCAACCGACCTAACAATAATAATATAAAGCCACAAAAATAACAATAGAGGGGTTCTATGGGGCACAGTAATAACAATATGGGGATAATAGGGGCACAACAATATTAATAAGGGATGCAACTACAATAGTAATGGGGTAATTACTAGTATTATAGGGACCCAAGATGCCCCTCTCCTTCAAAAAAAGTGTTGTCCTCAACACTTGAGTAGTTCTGGATGCTTCTATATAAAATTCTCATCCTCCCATGTGGAATATTCAGCGGATAAGTTCTTCCACTTGATAAGATACTCTGAAATTGATCGATTTCGTAGCTGTCGAGTTCTTGTTTCTGTGACTGCTTCCGGTTCCAATATAATTTTTCCTTCCTCGTCAAGTTCTGGAAATATTGTTTGAACTGGGAGCTTGTCTCCTATAACCTTCTTTAAACATGAAACATGGAAAAATGGGTGCAATCGAGAAGCTGCAGGAAGCTCCAATTTGTATGCCATAGTACCAATCTTTTGCAACACCTTGTATGGACCATAATACTTTGGTGATAATTTATTATCCTTCTTAGCTTGCTTGAAGGACATTTGCTTATATGGTTGTAGCCGTAGGAATACCCAATCACCTACATCAAAACTTCTTTCGCTGCGATGTTGATCTGCCTGTTGTTTCATTCTATTATGTGCCAATACGAGGTTATCCTTTAAGAGTTGGAGGACTTGTTGTTGATGTTCAATGTGATGTTCTACTGCTTGAACCTTAGAATTTTCTCTTGAATATGATGTGATGGATGGTGGCTGATATCCATAAAGTTCCATAAATGGGGTCATTTTTTTTGCTGTATGGAAGGAAGTGTTATACCACCATTCAGCCAGAGGCAACCATTTGACCCATTGTGTCTGTTTATCAGATACAAAGCAACGAAGATATCCTTCTAAACATTTGTTTACTATCTCAGTTTGCCCATCAGATTGAGGATGATAAGATGAGCTATGAGCTAACTGAGTACCAAGACAAAAAATAATTCTGTCCAAAAATTTCCAGTGAAAATGGGATCTCTGTCACTTACAATAATCTTTGGGTTTCCATGTAGCTTTTGAATTGTTTCCATAAATGCAGTAGAAATCGTACTAGCTTTAAATGGATGTGATAATGCACAAAAGTGTGCATACTTGGTAAGTCTGTCAACTACCACCATGATGACACTCTTTCCCTCAGACTTGGGTAAACCTGTGATAAAATCCATTGAAACCTCCTCCCAACGTTGGCTTGGAATGGATAAAGGTTGTAATAGACCCGGTGTCTTAATTGTTTCAACTTTATTTTGTTGGCAAACCAAACATTCCACCACAAGTTTTTGAATATCCGATTTAATGCCATCCCAAAAAAATTCCTTCTTAACCCTGTGGTAAGTTTTTAAAAATCCTGAGTGCCCTCCTAAGGGAGAAGTGTGCAATTCCATAAGAATCTTTTGTTTTAGTTGGGAATTTTTACAGAGGTATAAGCGATCTTTGTACCATAAAGAATCATTTTGCCAACTAAATGTATCAGACGTACTGGAATCTTGTTGTAACTTTCGAATAAGTGCCCATACTTCTTCGTCATTCTTCCATTCCTCCCTTGCTTCGTTTATCCAATCTGGTTGGATAATAGAAATGGCACGCAACAATGCTTCCACATCCTCATCCTTTCTTGAGAGTGCATCTGCCACCACATTTTGCTTCCCTTTTTTGTAGATGATTTCAAAGTCATAACCAAACATCTTTGTGACCCACTTTTGTTGCTTTTCAGAGGATAATCTTTGTTCTAAAAAGTATTTAAGGCTATCATGATCCGTTTTTACCTTGAAGTGTCTTCCCATTAGGTAGGGTCGCCATTTCTCAAGTGCATGGAGTATTGCCAACATTTCCTTCTCATAAATAGCTTTGTGTAAAAACTTTCCCTTGATTGGACGACTTTCAAAAGCAATGGGTCTTTCATCTTGCATTAAAACAGCACCAATTCTATTTCCTAAAGCATCGCATTCCACAATAAAGGTTTTTGTGAAGTCTGGTGTAGCTAATACTGGTGCTTGGCACATTGCCTCTTTAAGATGTTCGAAGGCCTTTGTTGCTTCTGGAGTCCATGAAAATGCATCTTTCTTCAATAATGTTGTTAGAGGTGCTGCTATTCTCCCATAATTCTTAACAAACTTGCGATAATACCCTGTCAACCCGAGAAATCCTCGCAGATGCTTTATGGATGTGGGGATTTTCCATTTCTTAATGGCTTTAATTTTTCTAGGGTCTACCTTAACTCCTTCATGAGATACAATATGACCCAGATATTCCACCTCTTGTACTCCAAAGAAACATTTGGATATTTTTGCATATAATTGTTTCTCCTCCAATAGTTGTAGCACCCTGTCAACATGTTCAACATGATCCTTCCAAGACTTGCTGTAGATTAGTATATCATCAAAAAATACTAACACAAATTTTCTAAGCAATGGTTTGAAAATGGAATTCATCAAACCTTGAAATGTTGAAGGTGCATTGGTAAGGCCAAAAGGCATGACCAAAAATTCATAATGACCCTCATGAGTTCTAAATGCTGTTTTCGGAATGTCTTCAGTCTTCATTCTGATTTGATGATATCCTGAACGAAGATCCAACTTGGTGAAGTAAATTGATCCATGCAATTCATCCAGTAATTCATCAATGACGGGAATGGGAAACTTATCTTTAATAGTGAGCTTGTTGAGCTCCCTATAATCCAGACACATGCGCCATGATCCATCCTTCTTGTGCACTAATACTATTGGAGTAGAGAAAGAACTTTGACTCGGTTGAATTATACCAGCCTCTAGCATTTTTGCAGCCATACGTTCAATTTCACTCTTTTGGGCATAGGGATATCTGTACGGCCTGATGTTTGGAGGAACACTTCCTGGAATCAAATGAATAGCATGATCATGACAACGAATAGGTGGGAGACCTTTGGGAGTCTCAAATACCTTGGAATGATTGTCCAAGACTTTTTGGAGATCTGGAGAAATAGATGATTGCAATGTGGAAACATCTAGCAAACATAATTGTGCAATTACACCCCTTTGTTCCTTTTTTAGAAGCTTTGTCATACCATTAGAGCTAATTATATTTCCTGGTTTCCCTGCAATACCCCTTAATTCAACTTCCTTTCCTTCCATGGAAAATTTCATGAAAAGTTCTTGAAAATTGAAAGCTATTGTACCCAAGGATTGTAGCCATTGTACTCCTAGTACAACATCAGCACCTCCCATTGGAATGGAAAGCATTGGGCTAGTCAATACATATTCTCCCATCGATAGCTTGATATTATGGCACTTTCCAGAGCAATTTATTGTTCCTCCATTTGAAACCATCACTTGACACTCTGGTGCTGGGTATAAGAAGCAATTCAATTCTTTTGCTACCTTACAATGAATAAAATTGTGGGTACTTCCTGAATCAATCAACACTAGTACCTTTTTCTTCTTGATTTGTCCTTCTATCTTGATGGTTTGAGGAGTGGTAATTCCTGCCAATGCATTACAAGATATGGTCGGATTAATTTCTTCTTTATATAGGCTTTGTTCCTGGAGTATATCCTCTTCTTTTGACCTTTCTTGCTCCTTTTCTTCTTCCTCTTCACAATCTATGTAGAATAATTTCTTCTCAGCACACTTATGACCTTTAGTGTATTTGCTATCACAACTGTAACAAATCCCTTTTGCTCTTTTTTCTTCCAATTGTTGTGGTGTCAACCTTATAGGTTGTGGAAGACTAGGAGCAACCACACTTCCATCTTTATAGTTGTGAGTGGTATGCTTCCTGGTTGCCATAATTTTGCTTTCCATTTTTCTTGCTAACCTAAATGCCTTCTGTAATGAATCAGGTTCCCAAAGGCGAACATCATGTTGGATATTATCCTTTAAAGTCCCTATGAACACATCAATCCTATGCTCCTCTGGAATATCTTTTACCCTTATGTTCAATTTTTGGAACTCCTCAATGTGCTCCATTATTGAACCCTTTTGTTTGAGACTTATCAATTGGCTAAAAAAAGTGTTGCTTTTTGTATCCTCATAATGTGCTATCAATTCTTCCATAAAAATTGCCCAAGTGATAATTTGTTTACGAGAGAAAAGCCATTGATACCATACAAACTGATTTGGTTCCAAATATAAAGTTGCAATACGTACCTTTTGTGTGTTTTGCACATTATTGAGATCGAAAAATTGCTCCATTTGTAATATCCATGTTGCGGGATCCTTGCCATAAAACTTCCTCATATCAATTTTTGGAATATGGTGGGTTTTAGATCCCACATTAGAGTCTAATAAATCATGATTAACATTTCTTTTGTTCGCATCATGAGTTTCCTTTACTACCTTTTCACCATTGGTAAGTATTTCTTGTAGAAAATTTGTCAAATCTGTCTTCAAATCTGCCATGTCTGTCTTCAAATTTGTGTTCAATTCTATCTTCAAGTTGTCCATCTTAGCTTCCATGCCATTCATCTTAGCTTCCATGCCATTTATCTTAGCTTCTGTTAACTTTTGTGATAGTGACATTTGTTGCACTTGTTCTTGTAATTTTGATATATCATGTAGCATTTCTTCCTCTTCTTCATGAGTCATGCTAGAGCTTTCAGGTTCCTTACTAGGTGTTTGCATTTTCTTTCCTCGGGGCATCAGTTATCGATAATAATTCTCTACTATGCCCTTTGAATTCCTTCAAAATAATTTTTCAAACCAAGCTTAAGCAAAAATTTAAGAAAATCTACACACCTTTTTTCACTTTGTAGGAGCTCGATATTGCCTCTGATGTATCTCTGTACTTTCCAATCATCTAGTTTTGAATTTGTGACCTGCAGTAGCCCTCTGTGTCCTCTTTCCAATGCCACATGTCTGACCCAAATTGGATTCTCCAAGGAAGAGTTATGCGAAATCTCCCACAGTGACTTGATTATAGACTAGTTCAGTAGAGCGAACTTGTATGACGTGCCATGAGTCACTGTTTCGGCCTTTGGATCTGAAAAATGCATACAAGAAACTACAGTCTGTCCTCTTTCTGTACCTTCTTACGAAATTTCAATCCGATCCCCAGAGAGAAATTTTTGATGATTTCCCCAGGTCACCTATTTGGAATGTAATTCAGGAGTCTACAAAAAGACCAACTTCCTTAGATCATATCTCCGAAAATATAGCGCAAAAAGCTCTAAAATTTGGACCTGAGGTTCAGCGCGATTCTTCTCAAATGGGTTTTTGTTGTAACTTCTGAAACATCACAGAAAAAAAGTTATAGCGAAAATGCTACGATGACCTGTTTGGAGCAGCGAAACCCTAGAATCCAAAGCTCTGATACCAAATATTATGAAACCAGCTCAAGAAAAGATAGAAAAGATAGATCAACGTCTTAGAATTTAGCCTCTTCGAGGGGGAAACCTCCTTTACATTACATAAATGAACAATTCTTGGATGATACAAATGACAAAACCTCCTTTCTATATATAGGATTCTGAGGAGTCACAATATAACCCAGCCGACCTAACAATAATAATATAAAGCCACAAAAATAACAATAGAGGGGTTCTATGGGGCACAGTAATAAAAATATGGGGATAATAGGGGCACAACAATATTAATAAGGATGCAACTACAATAGTAATGGGGTAATTACTAGTATTATAGGGACCCAACACTCATGAAATGGTGATGATGGAGGTGATGGTGAGGGTGACTGATCGTATGAGGATGAATGATCTATGGTCTGAGATGGAGGAATGGAGGTGGAAGGATGATATGATGAAGGGATACTTTGAACATTCTGAGTAGATGAATAAGTGAATATGGGATTGGCTATGAAGGTACTCCATGTAATGTTGAGCTCTTTGAGATGATAAAGGACTATGATTTTAATGAGGGAATGATGAAAGAGACTCTTCATTTGATGTTCATACTCTTTTTTCTAGACAATATAGGCCATCTTATCAATGCTCCGGAAAAGATAGTATGGTATATTGAGCACTTTTGCCCTAGTGAAATGCATTAAAATCTGGATGTGATTGAGCACTTTTGGGTGCACTCTTTTTAGAGCTTTAATTGAGATATTCTTCTCCTGACTTGGATTTGGAGATTTTCGTTACAATTCGAAGCAGAAAACATGTTGTCCGCATATGGATAAAATTGAAACCTTCAAGAACTCCAAGGTGTATGGAAATGTTTGAAAGGTATTTTTCTGATCTCATTTCTACAATTTTATTGTTAAAATTTCAAAGAATTTAAACTTGTATACCAAATTATGGAGAAGAAGGTAGGGTTAGGGTTGACAAGAGTTTATAAATTCAATCATATTTTTTTCATGATTAGCAAGACTGGGCACTCTTATGGAATTACGATCTTCAAGCATTTTGGGAAATTCAATGGTGATGTGGATTGATCAAGAGGCTATGGCTGCTTCATAAGTTCTCCTATGATTGTGTTGCTTCTTGTGATATATGGATCAACTTATGGTGGTCTTTACTTTGTTCCTTACTCTAATACCATGTAAAAAATCTTTGCACTGTTGTACTGAACAATTTTGAAACTAAATTGTAACACCAAGACACACAATTTCTCTACTAATTTCAACAAAATAGAACATAATTAAATAACAGTCACACAATCACAAAACACAATTTTTCTAGGGAACTCAACTGGGAAAACCTTCTCCTTGATTGAAAATTTTATTGATAGAAAATGAGCAATGGATCTCTTACAATACAACTTTGTTTAATTGGAAACCAATCTAGTTTTGTTTGCTTGTCTTAAGCTTGAAACACCTACAAGACCCTTCATCTAATTCCCTCAATCCATGCACATAGGTTTCTCCTAGTTAACTAGGAAATACTGTTGAATTTCCATGATCTTAGGTCCAGGATAGAATATTAGAATCTTACAAATCTCAACAAAGCTACTTTGCACCGCGGAAAATAAATAATAGTAAATCACACATGCACAAGTATACATAACGTTTTACAAAAATATTGTAGAAATATGTAGAACCCAATCTTTATTATAGTAAACCAATATGAATAATACAATAGTCCATGGAATACAAGATAAAATGGCAATCATGTTGCATACTCTTTGTCGTATCTTGTCCTGCTAGACCTTCATTCCCATTCTTCTTTCTAAATGCCCATTAGTCCATCAAAGGAAAACAAATAGAGTCTGCAAGAGGTCTGCCACTTATCACCATTGCAAGTCACTTCTGCTTCAATGAACATGGGATGATCCAATCTACTCTTCTAGGTTGGCCAATCCCTGAGCTCCAATCTGCCTTCTAGTAGCCTCTTTCATCCATCAAAGAGCTACATATAGGCTCCCAGTAAGCCCTTAAGCACTAAGCCATTAACCTCTAACCCATATAGACCTCAACCCCATGGCACTCAACCCCCTAACCCATAAGCCCTATCCCTTTTCCCTTTACCCTTGATTCCTAAACTGTTAAAACCCTCAAATCCTAGAAACCCTAAGCCTTTCTCCTAATCAATAGGTGATCCAACACTAATATTCTTGGTCATATTAGGTTTTTTTCTACTAACCCTTCCAAATACAACCTCCAAGAACTAGTAGGGTCCAAGGAAAAGAGCCACAAAGTCTCTAAATTTGATCCACATTTTATGGACAGTCACTTTTATCCCAAATATCTTCTACGTATTTTCTTTCAAAGGGAAACATTATGTTCTTCTAATGTCCACAAGTGCATCTAAGTTCACAGGAATAAAGTAAGGTTCATCTCCAAGTTTCCCCAAGTATATTTTAAACTGACACAAGCAATCCTCAACTACACGAATGGCACAAACTTCAAACTATCCATATTTAGGTTCATCCCCTTTTGACCCCATTTTTTGCTTCTTTAATACAAAGCTAACCAAGGTCATCTTAAAATTGGATCTCCCTTTTTCATTTGGTGAGAATACCACCTCGTTCTTTTGTATTGGATTTCTTCTAAACATAATTACACAAATACTCTCAACATATGTGGGGCTATAAGGCAGATTAAGAAGAGAAAACAAAGGTCAAACTCAAACTTATTGTCAAACATACGTCAAACATATATAAAAATTTAAATAGTCTACACATGTAATTCTTACATTGTTTGATGGTTTTGGATTAACTCCACCATTTTATTTACCCAAATTCATGATAGTTTTTCATTCCATTAATTCTTCAACAACCACTTTCAATTTTCCAAGTTCCTTGACTTTTTCTCCTAATATCTCTTTTGCTTCATGCAATTGAAGTTGATAAATAAAAGAACAAATAAACTATCTTAGATGAGGGCATGGAAATGTTAGATAAATAAATACAAGAAGTGAACTCTATGGATCCAAATACATATCAAAGCTCTATCAAAAGAAAGGCGAGCACCAAAATCCAGTGAAGAAGAGCCATGAATAGATAACCCAAAAAGAAAGAAACAATTCCAAGAGATATGGAGGATGATGCAAAAGAACGGATGTAGAGTAAGTAATCATGACACACATGGTAGAAGAGCTAAAAGGAAAAATTTGCAAATAGTAACGGAAAAAATGGTGTAGATTGGGATAACCCATCATAATAAATAAACTTTGTGGATCCAAATATAGATCAAAGCTCTATCAAAAGAAAGGCACCAGAAACCAGCCAAGAAGAGCCACGAGAAGACAACCCAGAAGAAAAAAAACAATTCCAAGAGATACCTAGGATGATGCAAAAGAAACGGATGTGGAAGAAGTAACCTTGGCAAGCATGGTAGAAGAGATAAAAGGAAAATATTTGTAAACAATCCTGAACAAATAGTGTAGATGTTGCATCAAACCTACTTGAAACTCTGTAATCATAAAGGGATGACTCTCAAAGATAAGGTTAGTCAAGATATGGCATCCAAACTCATAACTTCAAAGAACCCTAAAAGCACCACAAGGAAGCAAAAAAGAATGGCAAAAAAAGCAACAAAAACCTCATATAAGAAGTGAGCGAGATGCTAACCAATTCAAGTAAGATGGATCTCATGACAGATGTATTCCACTCCATTCCCCATCATTATTAGTGAAATTAATCACATGGAACTATAGGGGCCTCAACTAAAAAGGAAAGTTGAGGCTCCCAAAAGGTTAAAAACATAAGGAAACCCCTATAGTACTCATACTACAAAAAGCAAAATTCTCCAACAATCATGTAAGTGAAATCCTAGAGAAATGTTAGAAAGGTAGTGCTTCAATGGAATTAGATGCAAAAGGAAAAGTAGTAAGGATAGATCTTATATGAAATCCCGTGGAAAGTACCATCACCAATCTAACTATAGCCCCATGCATTCTTTCAGGTCACTTTCAATTCAAAAGTTTTAAGTCAATAGGTAGAATTACAAATGCATGTGCTCTAGATCTATTGAATGATCTCCACTCCATATCTTTAAAATACCTATGGATAATAGTGGGTAACTTCCAAATCATTAAATTGGTGGAAGAAAAAAATGTGGCTTGTAATAACTGGACTCTGATGCCTAGCTCTTCCTTGACCTCATGCAAGACCTGCATGCTACATATGCAGATACTATACATGGGATATTTACTTGGAATAATTGAAAAGGTGGCTGCCCTCAAATCACTTCTAGATTTGACATATTTTTGGTCTCAAAATCTCCTTGGGACAATGGGACCTTTGTGGAGATTTTAATCCTTCCCTGTTGCATATCATATCATTGACCTATAAGCTTGGAAGAAGATATCAAAGCAAGCCCCAAAATAGACCCTTTCACTTTGAAAGCTATTTTCTTGGGGATCCTTCCTTCTTGGAAAATTCCCAATAATGGTGGTAGGAAGCCACTCCTCTACTGGGCTCAATTATGCAACAATTCTAGTAGAAAATCAAGCTCTTAAAAGCTCAAATAAAAAATGGAATAGAGAATATTTTTGGAACATCCACCAAATCAAATAGAAATTAGAGGATCACATGGAGTAAGTCCAACAATGCATTATTCTTGAAGGTCGATCTGACAAATTAGTTGAGGAATAAAGTGAGCTTCTCACTCAATTAGAAGAAGGCTGCATTTAGGAAGAATTTCTATGGTGCCAAAAATCTCACATAAGATGGCTTACGGAGGGGGGAAAAACTCCAGTATTTTCCACAAATCCATGATCAAACACCACCATCACAACAAAATCTTCTCACTTCAAAGAACTACATGATATAATCTTACAAAACACGAAGAGTTGGAAGGATAATTAGTTGGTTGAATTATCTTTAATAAATCAATTAAATTTAAAGTCACGTTTATATTATAAATACTATTTGGTTAATTGGCAAAAGGTTACAAGTCATATTTACTATGACAAAATGAAGGACCAACAAGTATGGGCACCATGTACAACATAAAAAATGTGAAAATTGATCGGGGGTTGGGAAAGTGTGTGTAAAGAGCACTTGCAGTTTTTTAATAATCAATTCAGTTGTCTCAAAAAGACCTATAGTTACATTAATATCAACTAATATCCTTACAATTGACCTTTATCTTTTAGAAACAAAGACGTCATCCATGAGAATACTTTTTCCTAGGTTGTTTTCAATTGTGCATAAATCTTGAATAGTCTAGGTTTCCAAGGGGAGTCCAAGAAGTTTTATCCATACTAGGGTGTGTAACATGGTCTCAACCCTAGCATAAAAAAGGAGTGGTGGGGTTTTATAGACAAATAACCACAAACCAAACTTCATTTGATATATAAACTACATCTTCTTCATTCCAAAAGACAAAAAGAATGCATCTCTCTTGCTACTATGTGAGTTGCTAGTATATAGCATAAACTTGAACTCCGACTCTACTTTATCTATCTTAGAAAGTAGTCCATCCCTACCCTCTTGCCAATAAAATTTCATACCAAAGTGCATCTTGAAAGGTCAAGGATTTGGTTGACTACAATATATTCCCCACAACTAAGAACACATTTTTCCTCATCTTTAATGGCTTTACATCATTGCTATTTCCAATGAACCAAAAACCTTCCTTAGAGGCCAAGAAAACCACATGTTCCTTATATACTCATTCAACATTACCTTCTGTCAATAGGTATATAGTGTTCAAGCACACAGGAAGATGTTCACGTTTCTAAACATCAACTTTCAAATGAAAGAATTGGTTAGAGACAATACACCCATAGCCATGTCCTACTTAGGAGGGCCCTTATAATTGTCCAAAACATGGCAATATTAGCACTTGTACCACCAATCTTATCACTACTCATAATATTTGACCAACTCAAAAAACCCTTATCTTCACATTGTTTAAAGTATGTGAAAATATTCTTAATCATCTTAAAGATCATGTTATTACATTATCCATAGATCCTTTTCCATAAATCTTCTATTATTTTTTTACAAATTAATTAAAAAACTTATGTAATCTTTAAACAACATAACATTATCATTCACTCACTTTGCAATATTCTTTCCCACTTCAGCTTATGTTAGCTTTTATAAAATGAGAGGGGAAAATGAAAAAAACAATATTTTTTTAAATATGAGGGAAAGTGAAGAAACTAATAATTTTATTAAAATAAAAGGCCAAAAATGAAAAGGAAGTTATAAAAAGGGCAAATGAGCGTTCTCCTCGATTTGGTCATTTGTATTTTCAAATCAATTTCCTTTCCTACTTCAGCTTATGTTAGCTTTTATAAAGTGAGAGGTAAAAATGAAGAAAATAATATTTTTTTAAATAGGAGGGAAATTGAAAATAATAATAATTTTAATAAAATAAAAAATCAGAAATGAAAAAGAAATTGTAAAAAGGGAAAATGAGCATTCTCCTCATTTTGGTCATTTGTATTTTTTAAGAAGAGAACTCTTAGAGAGTTTGGAATCCTGTGAGGCTACGGTGTCCAAAAAGCCCATTGGGAAAATTAATTTTGGTGGTGAGAAACCGAAACTAGCCCTAGGTAGATTGGAGCTAGATTTCGGCATTGATTACATTGCCGTGAAAGCGAAATTTGACATTGGTGCTGCCTTAGCTAGATTGGAGCGAGACTTTTCCATTGGCTGCATTGCCTTGGAAGCGAAATTTGACATTGGTGTAGATTGGGCAGGATTTGGAACTCACAAAGGTACTAATTTCATGAATTTTTCCCCAAATATTTGTGCCATAAGATAAATTTGTAATTGCATGTTTGATGAGTGAAGTTCTAGAGATTTTGGGGTGCACTTCTCTTTCTATTGGTGTCTGAAGTTCTGTATGGTAGAATAAAGGTTGAAATGCTTAATTGAGGGTGTTTAGTTCCCAACAATTGCTAAACGAAATCTTGAGAAAAATAATTAAGTGTTGGCTGGTTCTCAATGGCTTAGAGGGTGTAATTCTATGAGAAATATCCAAAATTCATTGCAAAGATTTTACAAGGGTAAAATCCCATCAAGAATGGAACCCATGTTCATTAAATGAGGCACATTCTCTTGTGTGCGCATATACTTTCAATATAAAACTCTCCTTTAACGAGGTTCTATAGCCAAGAAACAAAACTTTTAAAACAATAGCTGCACAAGAAAAGTCGTATTGAAGATGCGGAGGAAATTTGACAAATAGTGAAATGTTTTGTTGACTCAGACACATTCACTGAGTGTCTCCTCATTCAGGATCAACTTTCCCATGATTGTTAATATCTAGCAGAATTGAAGAGTCGACATTCTTATACAAATGAATATACAACAGGTTCCATGTCCCTTGCTTTTTGTGGCATTCTTATACAAATGAATATATAGCAGGTTTCCAGGTTTCCACGTCAGGGGAATATACAAATGAATATACAGCAGGTTTAGTCCCTTGCTTTTTGTGGCATTAAAAAATTCCCATGCTTTAGAAGTGTGGCCCTAGCCTACTTCTCCAACAATCATTTGAATTAAAGAGTCAGAATTCTTATACAAATGAATATACAGCAGGTTTCCACATCCCTTTTTTTTGTGGCATTCTTATACAAATGAATATATAGCAGGTTTCTAGGTTTCCAGGTTTCCACATCAGGTGAATATACAAATGAATATACAATAGGTTTAGTCCCTTGCTTTTTATGGCATTGAAAAATTCCCACACTTTAGAAGTGTGGCCCTAGCTTACTTCTCCAACAATCATTGCTATGGTAATTAGAGCATAACGTTCACAACAACATGCTTGCATTTACCAAAGGCACCTATTATGTTATTAGCCTCTTTGTATTTTATTTCCCTGAAAATATGCTAAACCAAGGCAGTGTAGCTTGAAACAATAGGAATTCAAACTAGTTCTTTCATGATATGCATTGTATCAAATCCTCTCTTCACCTAGCCCATTTTCAAGTAGTCATCGATAAGGATGCCATAAACATTTTCATTAGGCATGCAGTTTTTCATTTTCGTGACATTTATTGCATAGCATAATCCGTTTTTCCATTTTTTGCACAATCTTTAACTAGCATATGGGAACTCTTGGGCTTAGGCAAAAGGCTTCTCTCCTTGATCTCATGGATCAAGTCAAGAGCTTCCTCAATCCTTCTTGTTATATATTAACATTTCAAAAAACAAGCATAAATTTCTTGCTGGAAAAGATGGGAAAACTTCAACATCTCATCTCCAAGAGCTCTAAAAAGTTTTCCTTATTCAGACCAACATCTCACGAGTACCCTATATGTGGGAAAATTCACGATCATATTTTCTGAAAACATCATTGAAGATTTTGCGAGGCTAACTAATGGTTAGCAATAGGTTCACACCTTCCTAGCTTTGTTTTATTAACAAAAAATAGTAGCAAGAGAACATGTTGCTTCAATAAAAATATATTTTGATGGTGCATTGAGGAGCCTTAGGACTAGTCCAATGTATTCAATTACTATATTTCTTTCACATAAATAATTCCTGCAGTTAAATAATGCAGCAAGAACTGAAGCAAATTTAGCTCAAGTATTGTCATTAGTAGAACAAAGGATTTTAGTCATTGTTTCAATTCCATCATTTCCAGTACTATCTTCAGTAGAGATCTTAAGGCCTCCAAAACATGAACTTTTGTTTTTGGTAAGTCACCAGTTAGAAAAGTAATGAGTTGGCTGATATTGCTACTATTTGATTTATGGGTGAGATGGTTCAGTATCTTTGTAGTAATTTATTTCCGCTTGGACTACCACTTTTTCAACAACCCAATAAATGCAGGTACATCATCTGCACTTTCAAAACATGAATGGATATATTCACTACGATTACATAGGTTCACAATAACATTTTTAGAGTGTTTTTTCACTTTTGAAGATCCAATATTCGGAATCTGGACTAGAGGAGGTATGCCACCTGCAGCAGTAATTTCCCATTTTCTTTCGTCATTTTCATTTGACAACATACAAATCAAGGCCACTGCACAGTCTTGCTGCTATTTGAAGAAAGGGAAAGAAGAAAAATCAAGCGTTCTACTCCTTCCCTGCCTTGAATGGCATGCCACATATTATTTGCACTGTTGTAGAGAATTTTAAGAGACATTATGAGTTCCCCCTGAACATCATCTACAACCCTTATAAGTAAACCCACTAGAAAACACTTTTATTTTGCATTTTGGAGCTTGCTACTTAAGTAGCTATTTCCATACAAGCTAGCAAGGGCTTCTATTGTATGATCTTGAACTAGAAAAGGTAATCAAGCCTTGAATTTCTGAATCAATACTTGTTCAATAAATACATTTTCTAGTGAATTATGCAAAACAGGCTGTGAATTTTTCCCAGAAGCATTTATTAGCATACCAAGTGTAGTTGAGAGAACATACTTTGGACAGAGGGATACAACCTTCAGTTTTGGCAAGAGTATACAAAATCACCCTTGGGCAATTGACTGCTAGCATCTTCATATCATTTTTTTGCTCACTGACTTCATCTTTGCTTTAGGGAAGTTTTCCTTGTGGATTTTTTGTGCAACTCCTTGCCTTAGGTTACAATTTATTCTATTAGAGAAAAATGAAAAAATACACAGAATAGCATTGAAAGATGTTTGCAATTTGCATTAACAGCCTCCTAGATTTGTGAAAGTGCTTCTTTTAAACTCAAGAAACGTTAAAATTGGCCCAAAGAGCATGCTACAATTTAATTTTCCTGAGAACTTTGATTTCTAAATTGCATGAAATGAAATTTCACAAGCTTGAGAACATTAAACATTATATCAGCCTCTATGTAAACTTTTTTTTTCTCAGTAAAGACTAATTCTATTAAAAGGAAGAATGGTACAATAAGAAGTTACAGCCAAGAGAGGCAAGAACACAGGCTGCCGGAAAGGATAGGCTATCCACCTCGGCCCCTAGAAAGGAAAAGAGAAGAGAGCTGCGCTGAGCAAGAAGAAACAAGAAGAACAGAGGAGCAAGAGCAGAACAGAGGATTCTACCCAACATGTGTAGAATCAGTTATTCGACACTTTTTTCCTTTCTTTTTACCAACTTTGACCCAGTCAAGAGGACTTTGCTGAACCAACATGATTTGCAGACTGGGTTGTGCTGATGGGGAGGACTCCTTGTCTGAATCCGAGGGGGAGGATTCATGATTACTTTTCTGTGAGATTGGTGGGACGGATGAATCCTCAGGATCGGTTAAGGGCGGGTCCTGTGCCAGCTTTGCTTCCATTCCTTCCTCAACCTGTTTCTCTTCATCCGAGTTGAAATCAAAGTTGTCCATGGGGGGAGGATCATGAGGCTTCCAGCTCTTGGATTTCTGCTTAGGATTGAATTTCTTCTTTTGGGCAGGTATCATGGGACAAGAGCCCTTAAGGTGCCCTGTGTGATGGCAGTTATGGCAGCGAAAGGCTGTGTTCTCATAGTCCAGGGTCTGAGTCCAATGGAAGTCTCCAATTTTGAGATTGATCTGGTCAGGGAGACCTTTGCTCATGTCTATTTCTGCACAGATTCTGGCAAAGGTGTATATTCCTTTTTCCCCTCTAGAGACGTCTGTGTCTAGAAAGTGGCCTAGAGAATTTCCGATCCCTTGGAATACTGGAAAATGCCATAGGTGCACTGGGAGATTTGGAAGCCTGACCCGGATGGGGAGCTTGGTGATGACTGCTGTAGTGGGATCGAAATCTGGGAACCAAGGGGTGAGGAATAAACCTGCTGATCCCCAGAACCATGGGCCTGCAGTTAAAGCTTTCTGGTAGTCCTCATCTAGAACGAAGACTACTATGAAGAAGCCCTTTGAGCATAACAGTACCTTGCAATTGTTGGTCCAGTTAGAGTGAATCCATTGGTAGAGGTCTGCTGTGCTCGGCCATAGCCCATTGAACCTGCAAATAATGGCTTGTTCTGCAAACGTTTGGGTTTGCTCATCCAACGTTGGATGCATGATTTCAATGGAGGGGGTTTCCTCAAGTTTATCCACCAGAAAAGGCTTGGGTGCCTGAACTGGTGGAGCTGTCTTCTTAGGCATCTGAGCATGGACAGCGTCTTTATATGAAAACGTCTTAGCTGAGGATGACTGTCCAACAGCTCCCCCTCTCAAGCGAAGAGTAAGAGTAATGGATGCATTTCTCTTGATGCTATAAAAAGATAGGGGGAGAGGATCCTCAAGTTGTTTACCTTCATGGAGAAGTCGTTGAGTTGCAGAGGGTATCCCCAACTTTAGATCCAGAGCATGCTTGAGGTCTTGCACAAGATCCGACGAGCTCACCGAATGTAGCTAAGTTTTGCTGGAGAGAAGCCTGATCTAGATCTGAAACACGGCAAAAGGATCAGGGTCCTGCTTTCCTTTGCAGATCCTAGTCGAGAGGAGGCTGGAGCATTGAAGGGACTTCTTCCCCTGAACTTGCCGTAGGGGTTTGTGAGGAGAAGAGGAGAGGGTCCAAAGATCATTGAATCTGTCAATGCAATCCACCTAGAAGAGCTTCCAGACAATCTGTCCAGGTAGATCCAGGGCATTTAAAAAAATATGAAGATCTAGAGCAGAGTATTGGCTGTTTTGGGGGGACAGAGACGGCAATGGAAGGAATGAGCTGCCTTCCAGAGTAGAGTATTTCTTCCCAGGAGCCGTCGCCTGAGGAGAGACGAGAGTATATTCGGCGCGCTCATCCTTGGCCACTGCGTATGCATTCTGATGGAGGTGGCTGGTACGAGATGCGGCAGCCGAGGTCCAAGATCTGGCAGATACAATGCCGAAAGCAGAACAAAAGAGGGATAGGGGAGCTTTCAGAAAGTATTTGAAAACGTGCGTAACAGAAATGAAATGATAAACCTGTAATCCTTGTCTGAAATGCTCATCTCCTGCCTCGACAGGGCATACTAGAGGCCAGACGGCAGCCGAGGGCGAGGAGGCGGCGACTGTGAAGATAGGGTTCATCTTCGGATTTCCTTTTTTAATCAACAGTCAGCCTCTATGTAAACTTGAACCACATTGATTTCTACATATGAAACTGATAAATGGAGCATGGGATATCTGGCACTAAAAGTACCTTTCTTTTTTGGACAATTTTAACTTTAAAACTAGCTGAAATTATCCTAAATCTCTGAGTTCCACTTCTGTAAGGGTGTTTTCTCCATGAAACTAGGCCCCAGAAATGGGGTGACCTAAGTTCCCCATATCATACACTGAGATGTGGATGGCATGGACTTATTCTGCTATTCTTTGAAAGCCCAAATTTATGTATCTCATTTTTGTAGAAGCCTTTGAGTGCAATGTTAATTATAATTATCTTTTGTAATCATTGAACCATTTAGTTTATTTTTCAACAATATTAAAGTACTTTATTTTTGAGTTGGAAATACCATTCAAAAATTCTAGAGAGGCATCCCAAGCTATTGGACAACAAATATTTTACTCAAAGAGATCATAGAGTGTTAATATTACAACTTACATTTCAAAATAACACACTAGAAATGGAAGTTTGTGCAATAGTTCTCACATTCTACTAAACATGTTTGACAACCTAGCCTCTCTCTATCATCCCATTCCAGAAAACCTCAGTTTTGGCATCTATATCTAAAGAATACATCAAAAAATTTCTTTTTTTTTAAGATTGACCAGAATCCTTTTTTAGGCCATTTCTTCACAAGTTCTGAAACTTTATTTCTCTCACTTTCTCCCAATTATGCATAAATAAGAATAGTATAAATAAAGGAATCACCAACAAGACCCCTCCAAACATTTTATTGATTGTTTTTTTTGTCCCTGCTCAGGTTTCCTAACCTCAAATGGTGTTACTATATAAAAAACATCTTCAGATAAACCTCTTTTGAAAAATCATCAAGAAGCTTTAGAGCTTCCTCTTCATTGTGTTGGAAACAATAGCCATCAATTAGCCATGAGAAAACACTAAAATTAGGCATAAGCCTTAAATTTTCATTTTAAATAGGACCTTTGTTGCTTCATTTATTTCCAAAACTTTCAAAAGCCATGAACAAAAGCCTTGTATGTATACACAAAAAAATATCCCGCTTTGTAACATCATGTTGTGAAGTTTCCAGGCATTAGCCATGTTACCTCTCGTACACTATGAATTGATCAACATATCTCATGTGAAGTGCTCAAGTTCAGGACCCTTCTTTTCCATTTCATGCAAAAGGTTATTGGCTTCTTCCAATTTCCCTTCCTCATAGAGCTTATGGAGGAGGACATAGTATGTCACCATTCCTGGCACTAGCCCTTTCATCCCGCAATCTGAAATCCCCAATCATATTATCTTCTCTACAATCGCCATCAATCACGGTAGTATATGTTACATTATTTGGAATCAGATCACCCATTTCGTTCAAAATATTCAATGCATACCTCAATCTACCTTCTTTACAAAATCCATGTATCGGAGTGTTGTATGTTACAATATCAGGGGAAGAACCTTTGCTTGCAATCTTGGAAAGGAAATTGAATGCATTTTCAGTGTCCCCTTCCTTGTAGTATCCTTGAATGAGCAACATTGTAAGTAACAATATTTGGGAACATGCATTTAGGCATCATTTCCTCTATAAGGGCATTTTCTTTCAGGATCTTGCCTCCTTTGGAGAGACCACTAATGAGTGCAATATAAATGACAACCGTGAGTTTGATATAACGGTCCACCATTCCATCAAACAATTTGAAAGCATCGTCCATTTTGGCTTGCTTGGAATATCCATTTATCATAATAGAATACAAGATGGTATTGGAAGGTATGTTTATGGTCCTCATCTATTTGAAAATAGCCTCTAACTCATGGTACCCCATCAATGCACATCGACACACATCAAATGGCTTATCATGAATATATTCCAGCACATTTCCAGTCATTGCTAAATGATGAAGTGTTCCATTTTAAATTTCCCAAGCTCATTGGTGACAACTGACCTTCAGTTTTTGATATCTATGGTGCTCAAAGAAAATCAGAGTAGAGGAGACTGCATAAAACCATGCCCTTGGGATTGCATTTTCATGAATTAATATTTATTGTTCCACACAGCTGATGCTATGACTCTCTTCAACTTGACTACGGAGAATGATCATTCTCACCTCCTTACACCTATTCCATAATAAGATAAAACAAAAATTCAAAAGTAGTTGTGTATAATAATGGTGGTAGAGACAATGGATCTTTACGTAATGCACCTTGAATTGTCAGATCTATAGATAAACTAGTTCCAAGGAAAATACACAGATTTGTTTGATGAAGATCATTCCACCAAGACACACTCCACTGCCTGATCTCACTTCTTTGATACCATGTTGAAAAACCTTTTTTGATCTATAGATAATTACTTGTGATATTATTTACCATGAGTTTAGCTTATACAATTTTCATTAAGTAATTATACATTAGAAATTTAACCAATACTATTATAGCTATAGTCGAAGAGATTTTACTCAAAACATAGGAACAAGTATATGGGAACAAAGGCAAATTTGGCTATAGCTGCTGCAACTAGAGCTTGCACAGTTGTGATAACACAGGTACAACTCCTTTTCTTCTTGGTTTGTCATAGTGATTTGGATTTTCTATCCAAATTCTGGTATTTTAACTTGTACATTTCTTGCTCAAATTTATACATAAACACTATGTTATGTGGTGGTTTATTATGTTTTTGAAAGCCAGTGGACACAACTTCTGCTCAGATGTAAACTAGTGCATTTGGGAAATCAAAGGAAATTTGGAAAACTCTTATTGAGGGTTCTTGGAAAGAGGCATTTGATGGACTTGGTGTGTCTTTACTCCTGATATCAAATCTTGCTATATAGGTACTATTAACACCACATTGTCTATTCAGTTTCTGAGTTAAAACTTTCCATTCTGCATTTGTATATCCTTTATTCATTCTATTTTACATGTTTAGCTCTCATTGATATGTTATTTGTCTACTAATGGTTTGTTTTATTTCTTACTTGGTATGGGAAAATGCATAATTGAAACTAAACTATGAAAAATATATAAATCCAGAAAAAAACCCTTTAACTACATTTCATCATGATCAAAGCCTATGGCTTTGCTAAAATAGGCCTGCAACTTTAACAACAGAAAAGCTAGAGACTCATTGTAGGTTGAACATGGCTTTAAGAATTATATAGCATCAAATCAACACCTCTGAGTAAATGCAGATGCAACTTAACAAAATACTAACATTTTGTTGTACATTAAGTCAATTTCCTTTCAATCTTGGGGTTTGAAACAATTTATTATCCCATTGAGATGAATTTTCTTAAAACCATGCAATAAATTTTGTCTTATCTATGGCAAAGATTTATACTTTGTTTGACTTAACTTTGTCTCTTCCCATGCTAGTCACTCTTTTAAGGATTCAATTTATCACTATGGTAATATTTTTTTGATCAGTTGGTTCATATCCTTTGTTAGATTTTCTAGCTTGTTTAACTCTAACAATCTTCTCCATAGTACTAGGGTACTTAATTGGTAGGTACAATAGTAGTAAGGGTGTACCTTTTGCAGGTCCATACAGCAGTAATAATGGCAGCAATGTGTCATGGTTCCTGTGCACATTATAGTATGAGGGAGGTGTTGTTATGTAAGAGAGTAGAGGGTATATTTCTAGTTTTTCTACCCTCAATTAATTTTAGTTTGCATGTTGTTTAATATTAAGCAATTCCATTTTTTCTTCAATTTAGTTTAGTTTGTAGTTTAGATTCAATTTAGTTCAGTTCTACATGCATGATCTAATATTTGGAGGGCACAAAACCCTAGATAATTAGAGCTCTTTTTCATGATAAGGTTCCTGTCTAGGTAGGGGGCACAATTCTCAAGGAAGGGGATGCATGCTTCTGTTTGTCTTTTAGTTGAGATGCACTTACCTGGCACACTTATCCATGAAGCAAGGATACACTAGATGATTAAACTTGGGCTAGCGTTTCACTAAGTCACCTTGACTGTTTCATGCATGTGACCAGATACTTTGTATCTTTTCTCATCTTCCTATTCTATAAAGGAGATGTAGTGAACATTTCTATGTTTATTAGCAAGCTTTTGGTTTTGAGGTATTGCATTGTATTTTCTTTGCTTTGCATTCAATAGAAGATAGATGTGATTGAGAGTTCAGATTTGTGTACATGCTCTTATTATTTTTATGCAGTGTGTTTTTGTAGATTCTAGTATACTTATCAAGGGCTTTAAATTACCTAGGATCTTAGGAATATTATTTTAATGCAAAATTTACTTACTATTGTCTGGATTACAGGGTATCGGATCACTTCCACTGAAACTAATAGTAAGTTGTGCATGGATATGATTGCAACTTGTTAGAGGGAGTTGTTGAATGGTTTCAAGGGTGGGATGCCCGAGTTTCAGCAAGTGAAGTAGATTTCAACCAGTTAAAGGTTGTGGCCCATGGGGTTGTTCCAGGGATTGGAGTGTTATTTTGCATGTTTGTGAAAGGTGGCCTCCACCTATAAAAGGTTGTAGGTTTGATTCTAGTTCTCGATATGTTTTCATGTTTGTTTAAAGAGTTGTAATCAGAAGTAGTTAGGGTCTTTAGGATTGTCACATGTTGGAGGGCACTTCCAACTCTATTATAGTTTAGGATGCAACATCTCTTGGAAGAGGTTGAATTGTGGTACGTAGTGGAGAAGGAGATTTTACTTTAAACAGATACCAAGGAGTTGGCTGAGAATGATTAGAAATTGGACAAACTGGAATGAATAGTTTTCGATTTGGTGAAGAATCATCTAATCCCTTTCATTGTAGAGAAAAAGATTGATAGGGAAATGCATATTACCTTGATTACATTGTATTGGAGCGAGAACATGTCTAGGAGAATGCTCTTAATGAAGAAATCATCCATTACTTGCATGAGCAACATTACTATAGTAGTTATCTATCTGATAAAGATCAAGAGTTGAGATATTGACGAGCTACACTTGATGACAAGGTAGAAGAGAATGGACTAATTTGGATCAATTTGAATGGCTTTGGTCCATCTTGGCACCATTTTCTACAGTTTGTATGTGCTTGTGAGAAGCTACCTTCAATCAAAAGTTTGTGGGATGTATTTATCGAGGAGGAAATGAGATTGGAGATGGTTTCAACTAGTGATGAGGATGTACCAGAGCTAGCCCTCATTTGGAGAGTGAGGAAAGGAGGGAATAAAATAGGAATTGTGAAGGGCTAGAAGACGAAGGAAGATTCAAGCTCTTATAACTAGCAGAAGAATAATTTGAGCCATATCAAGTGCAAGAAGCATGGCCAATATGCTTCTCAATATCATGAGAAGTAGGGGAAGGGTAAGCAAAAATAACACTAAAATAGTTTGCAAAAATTGTAGAAGCTTCTAGTATGGATGGCCACTATGCTTCTTAGTGTTCTAAGAAGAAAGGGAAGGGTAAGCAACAACATCAATAAAACAAGTTTCCACGAATTCCAGAAGCTTCGGGTTCATACAAGTTCATTGACAGGTGTAGTAAAACCTTTGCCATGGTGTCATGCCTTTCCACCAACATTGTTTCAAGTATTTCTGGTATGTTGAGAAGTGGAGCCTCAAGACATGACAGTAAACAAAATAGATTTTTTCAATTTTTCAGATGAGTATACCTCACCACTTCTAGTCAATGTTATCTGCCTTTAGGACAAAGTAAACAGAGCACTCCACATGAGGTACATGATGTTATCTACCTTTAGGAAAATTTAAATAGAGCATTGCACACCAGAGCCAGGTATATTTAAATTTTACAACACTTGCACACACAATTAACCTGCATGATTTGGACATTACCTCTTAAATGATCCTTAATAACCTACAAGCTATTTCTTAGAAGCATATATTTGGATGTGAGTGAATTCATCTTACATATACATTTAGTGAAGGCAACAATATTACTAGGAGTCATCAAGGCCAACTATATGGTTGAAGATATATTTGTTGGCCTTGATGACTCCTAGTAATATTGATTTTGTATTGGAGTTTCTAAAATACATAAGAATTATATATGGTGTATTGGCATTTGAAAAATACATAGCATGTCATAAGTAATCCTAATAATCAACTTCCCTAATGACTAGGAGGCCTTAAAACTCCACTAGTGGTTTTTGCACTAAATGTGGGTATCATTTATTGATAAAAGTGGGATCTCATGGAGACTTGTGTGGAAATTGTCTGTAAAGAGCAACCAAATTTAGAATTAAAACTTTGGCACAAGTGCACTCTAACAAAACTAAACAAGTTTCTCTTTATGATTTCAGGGTAGCCCAGGACACCCATACAGATTGATAATTACTGATTGTACATTCTATTCTCATTGGTATTTTTTTTTGTCATTTGTTTGACATCAATAAAATTACCTTTATATGCTTATTGCAAATTAAAAATGTTAAACAACTGTAGTTTGATATGAATGCTCTGAAGGAAGGTCTCCATGTTGTGGAACCTATTATGCTTTTCTCTTAAATAAGATAAATGACCACCAATGAATTCCTTCTCCAAAACTTAGTTCTCCTACAACTACAGTCCTTCCTTTGAGAGAGTATATGTTGTCTTCTAGAACACATGAGAGGTTCTGATCATATGGAACTGCTTAGAGAGCTCTTTCATTTGAGTAGCTAAGGGAGATAAGGAAGTATCCTGAATCTGACCTTGTGCATTCATCCAATTAACATCCAATGTTGAGTGCCCAAAGACCTATAGATCACCAATATCCTTGTCAAAGGAAGATGTTCATAATGAAAGTAGAGCCTTCAACTTCACCAAGTTATTTTATCATTGTCCATGTTTTCCTTAGTTTAGAAATAGTGAGTGTCACAACAATAAAGCATAAATGCATGACTACAAATCTGATGAGAGTCTTGGCAAGCAATTCTACATGCAGTAAATTTTTCGTTTGTGTTTCAACTGTATTACTTTTAAGTTAACAAATTGTAGTGTTATCAAAGGACAATAGATACATGTGTTGATGATAATTATCACAATTGTAAGATATTCAACAATAAAATTTTAAAACCATTTTATGTGGACTGTGTTCATTTAGTCTCATTTGTGTTATTGTTTTCCATCAGATAGAGTCATCTTGGTCTTGTTGCTACAATTTATCTCTTTCAGGATCTTGACAAAGATGGTTTATTTAAACTTTCATGCTCACATATATCTAAAGTTAATAGCCAATCAACTTGCAAGTTGTAGGATGGTATAATGAATCAGTTCTCTCTCAAGGAGGCCACATAGTTATGTTAATGACAAGGTTATCATGCTTCAGTCAACAAGCAAGTTCAATATGCCACAGGGTTCAGATATGAGCCTTCCAAATAATAATAACCAAGTCTGCATAGTTACTGTAGCTTTCACCAACATGAATATACTATAATTTTATTGCAACAATGACCTTCAAGGAGGCCAAGAGATTGTGTAAAATGACCACTGAGTTCCAAGTGTTGACTAATTGAACCTCTATGCTCAGATTATCGATAACCTTGCTTTAGGGATACCTCCAACATCACCATAATATGTCTCTTGAGATCAATATGATCCTTCTTTAATTTTTCTCTTATGCAATCTCTCGACCTTATTCCTGCAGCAAGTTAGATGATTCGATCCTTCAAGCAAGGCATCATAGTGACTTGACCCTATCGCAAAAAATTTCTATCTTCAAAGAGAAATATCCTTCCAAAACCAGAGGCACCGATAGATAGAATAGGTGCTGAACAATTGATACTAATCAATGATCATGGTGATCATGCTTAGAATTTGATGGAGGAATTTTAGATTCCAGTACCCTTCTGAAATATGTTTTGTTCTAGGATTTGGTACCCTTGATCGATGTCTAGGACTGTAACTTCTTAGGAAAGAATCTCAGCTTCAAAATAATGATAGAATGAATGAAAGCCTATACTTGTTATCTGAAGTATTCGATATATCTTAGATAGATATCTCCTGCACTTGATAAGTCCTCTAGAGATGAGAATAGTATTTCAAATAGAGATTTGTAGAGGGTTAACCTTACCTCCAGGAATCATAGAAAATATCTTTCCATAAGCTTACAATGATGATATAGTCTGTATTAAGCTTGATGAGTAGGACTGTTATAAAGTACAAGAACATACCTTGTTGTCTTCCAACTTTTGCTCGTGATAGTTGAATATCTTTAGGATTGGTGCCCATGTTTACTGATTAGGGCTTGAAGAAGGCCTTGAGAAATAACCCATATTTGAACTCTGACTTGATTTACCATAGAGAGATGGAGGTATCAATGAAATTCTTTAGTAATTGCAATCTCTTTAAGCTTGGGCTTGTCCTCACTTGAGCTCTGATACCATGCTAATTTTCAGTTAACATGTTCTTTGTTTAGGTTAGATACTTCATTCAACCATATGCCCATTAATCCATTTACCAATCACATTAGACATTATATAACAGTAACTGACAAAATAACATAAATGAGAGATGAAAAAGACAAGCCAAGACAGAAAGACACGAGAATATGGCTCAAGCTAGGGAAAAACTCCAATATGGGGAAAATCCTTGATAAAATCTTCTTATTATTATCATCAAATGTTCAATAGAGAAAGAGAGAGAGTAAAATGATATAAAATAACTTTCCAATATGAAGATCAGGCATCACTTCTCTTAGATCCATTCAATCCTGTAATCTAGGTAGTTTGTTCATAGAGGACAAATCATATTTTTGTATAAGATCGGTCTGGTTAGGGCAACAACATTCCACTAGTTTCTAAGTTGACTGATCCAAAAATCCTCCTTTCTACTGCGACCTTCCTTATTTTCCATGATGCTCCCTTTGGTTGGCTTAAGGAGTTGGTTTATGACCACATTAAGGTCACCGTTGATATTATCTCTGTGGTTCTGGATTAGGGCTTTAGAAGCATGTTGCTCCAACCCTTGAAATATGTAAACAGTGTGACCTTTTTCTTCTTACAAGGGCTCTATTATTTGTAGTAGTCCTAGCCTGTTTTTAAGTTTCCATGTCATCCTCAATAAACACCTGAATACTATCATATAAGGTCAACGACTTTCTATTATATTTTAGCTTCTTGGGCAAGTGATTCAAGGCTTGTGCTCAAGCTGTGAGAATATCTTCTAGTTGCAGCCAAACTAGAAGTCCTATATGAAATAAGTCACAACCCATATATAAGATTGTCCTTAACCATAGCAAAGCACTGCTTCCAAACTCAGACCTGTTATGACAAACCCCTAACCAAAATAGTCCCAACAATAACCAGAATTTATCCTGCTTAATCTTCGTTGCCACAGAGACATATTTTTCCTTTTGATTGATCGAATGAGAGAGAATGCTCCTCTATATATACAATTCAGTGGAGTTGAGGAGACGTGACTTTTGATCTTCTTAAGCCGACATATAGTTGAGGCCAACCTCAATAATTTACATGAGAGAAACATAAATTCAAAATTCCACTTCTTCTTATCCAAATTTGACGATCTTTAGATCGATTTTGATCCTCTCGAAAAGAGGAATTCAATGTCACAATTATATTCTAGCATTTTGGGTTGAATTCACAATACTATGCTAAAAAGTGTCATTTCAATGTTTGGAAACTAGGATATCTAAATGTGAGATATATACTCTACATTGTTGAGTTATCTCCTTTTCAAACCTGAGTTTTTTTAGGCTACATGTTAATTGTTTTAGCTTTGAACTTTGAAGAAAATCCTAAATGGACTTCATAAATACTCGAATGAATGGACTTCGTAAGGCAGTGGTACCATAAATTATGTTATTTCAAAGATTTGACTTCCATATTTTCACAAAATACAATGTCCTTGATAAATAATTATATGTATAGATACTTATGTTTAGGATTATATGTGTTGGAGCGGTTCCTTTATGTTTTACTATAATCTTGATGTTGACAAGCTTTAGCTGACTTTTTTCATCAATTGCTCATAGAATATGTAAAAGGAAATTATTGTCAAAATGTGCAAAAATTACATTTCTCCTGATTTCTTTTTTTATTGTTCATGACAGGATAATCATGTTGTAGGAATGAGTTATCCTACAGTCTGTTTCAATTTGTGGATTATTTTTTTCCTCCCATTTTTTTACAAGGATGTAGATTTCATTTTCATGTTGATGGTTTTTGCATGTATCTTATCTAGCCCCAAATGCTGGTAATGGAGCAGATCTTGAGAAGTAGTCGTGGACACAGACTCTATCAGAGGTTAATGTTACAATACCACTTATACCTGGTATCAGAAAAAGTTTAATGGTTTGTGACATAAAGAAGAGTTATTTAATGACAGGGTCGAAAGGGAAACCTCATTTCTTAATTGTAAGTCATTTATTCGCATTTCTTAGCTGTAAATTAGTTTGACTTTGAGCTTTATCACATGAATTATTTCACTAATCCAATACGCATGGCCTGTATTTCTCACCCGATGTTAGTTACTTGACATGGTTGATATAACATTCAATTCTAGGCCACTTTTATTTTAAGTCAAATATTTTATTGATTAAAAGGATGTTCATATTTTGATTGGTTTACTTAGAGCTTGATTTAAAAAGGTTTTGTAAATTCCACATGGATGCTATATTTTCAGAGTGAGCTCTTTCCACCAGTAAGGTTAGATGATTCCTAGAACATAGGTATACAACAAATGCATCTTTGGCCTTTGTTGTGTATTGGTTATTATTTATATCATTGATGGATGGTTATTGATTGATGTAAAACAAAGGATGGGAAGGTCCTACCAATTCTCTTGACAAAACAAAATCAAATGGAGTGGTAGAATTATGTTTTAAAAGGTGAGCCAGAAATCAACACTTGAAAGGTAGAACTTGATAATAACAAGCTATCTGATATGGATCTAGAGACACAATAGATCGTGGAAAAAAAATGATGGTATTGACGAGTCTTCCCTACAAATAAGCTCTAACTGTTAGACCACTGCCCAAATTTCAGTTATCTGCAATGACAATAGTGACTCTAGCTTTATTTGTATGAAAGTGACTTTGGCCATTGTCCTATTCATTTCCTATGAATGGTTTTGATTTTCAAACCCCAACTAGTTTGTTGTTAAACTAATTAAAGCTTTGATGACAAACCTATAGTTTTCAAAGCTCTTTTCTAAATATATTTTCTTGAGCAAATTTGTCTTTTTACTTTAGGTACTGTAGATAGCTACCATGTGACATATGCTATGATATAATTGCCTGGATAAATAGACAGAAGTGTCGTACAACATAGTATATTTTTAATTATAAAGAAAGAAAACTTCCAAATACAATTTTTTATTAATTAAGAACATATTTTAGACTTCTTAGCTAAGTTATGATTATATTTCGGTAGGGGATTTTGTGTATGTTGATATAGTGTTGTCTCTTTGGTTTCTATCAGGTAACAATGGTTAATAAGGAATGTGTTCTTGAGTAGCATACACACATCTTATTATACTGTCGACATGGATATCCATGGTTTTTGGGCATGGCAACAAAAATGCAAATGTCAGTGGGATCTCCAAAGTCTGTGTTGGATGAATTTAATACTAGTGATGATTTTGATTCCTTGTAAGATAAAGAATGTCACAAGTCAAATTCAAATAAACAAAAGCAGCTCAAGAATGAAGGTGAAGCTATTGCTTTCTGTCCATGTCAATTTCTTTTATTTGTTGGTTGTTGTCATGTTTTGAGTGCGGACTTATGAAATTCCAAATTTCATGTTGGTTTATGTAAATATATATATATATATATATATATATATATATATCATATTTCGTTCATGGTTTCTAGAGATCCATGTTACATTTGCACATAAGTTTACTAGATATCATTCAGATATCTAAATACAAAACAACAACATTGAGATTTTTCTTTCACTCAACATATAACATGTTGCATCTATCTTCATCAATGTTCTTCTTCCATATGCTATCCACTTATGACATTTCCTTTGCAATATTTGGTGCATTTGCTAGTTATAGGTCATTTATAGATTATAAATGTCTTTAGAGTTTCACTTCTAATTGAGTATTCAACTGAACATATTGATTCTCTTATACATAATTATTTTTCCCTCCACCCTCTTTTCATAACTTCCATAAACATTAGGTATGGACCTGCAGCTTCGATGTTGCTTTGCTTGTTTAGTCAAATATTGCTGCGACTTTAATCTATTGAAAGTTGTAGAATTTACAATTTATGAACTTTCAAGGTCTAATTTTTAAAAGTCTAATTCTTTAAAGGGTGCTAGCTCAATGGAAGAGCACCTGATTTACAAGCAGGAGTTTGGTGGTTCGATTCCATCATGCCTTGACATCCATATGGAATGACGACGATCAATTTTTGGTGATGGAGGCTCTTTTGGTGACATTTTTTGACCCTCACCAAAATATGAAATGGCGACGGTCAACAAACGCCACCATATATACGCATCAATAGTGACGACCCTCAAAGGTCCATAACCATAAATCATTGTTGTTGATATGAAATGGTGACGATTGTTGTCCATCATTATAGTCATTATTCGTGATGGACCTTGAATGTCACCACAACACCTATACTTCTGGCAAAGCGGATTTTGGTGATGGTCAACGAATGTCACCATATATATGTACCAATAGTGACAGCCATGAAAAATCCATCATAATAAATTGTTGTTGTTCATATGAAATGGTGACGGTCACTATCTGTCATTATAATCAATATTTGTGATAGACTTTGAATGTCACCATAACACCTATATTTTTGGAGATGCCACCTTTGGTGACGTTTAGTTTTTGGTGACGAAGGCTATGGTCCATCACCATTTCTCATATGAAATGGTGACAGTCGCTATCCATCATTATAAATCATTATTGGTGATGGACTTTGAATGTCACTACAACACCTATACTTTTGGCGACGCCACCTTTGGTGACGTTCAGTTTTTTGTGACAGAGGCTATGGTCTGTCACCATTGCTCATATGAAATGGTGATAGTCGCTATCTGTCATTATAAATCCTTATTGGTGATAGACTTTGAATGTCACTACAACACCTATAATTTTGACGACGCCACCTTTGGTGATGTTCGGTTTTTGGTGACAAAGGCTCTTTTGACCATCACCAATGAGCTTATGGTGACCTTTTTCGCCCCTCACCAATGTCCTTTTTTCTTGTAGTGTCAGCAATAGTAACAACAATGTTTGTACAATTATAATGCCTAACAAAAGAGGGGGAGTGGAAAATGTATTTCAATGGAGCAGTCTCTAGAGAAGGGGTTGGGGCAAGTGCAATTCTTATCTCTCCTTCTAAAAATTATTCCATAAAATCCTTGTAATCGAAACTCCAGGTCAAGAAAATGAAAATCACTTATAAATAATTGTAGATAGACCAACTAGAGTGAACCATAATTATCCAAGCTTTCATAAATAATGAGAATTACAATAGTCTTGTGATGAATTGTTAATCTCTTGAACTAAAGATGAATCGACAGTCATGCTCTCAAGCAGGGAAGACTTTAGAGTTTAGACTAGACTTAAAGGAAGAACAAGTACACCAATTTCAACGTATTTTCAACACTTGTCCAAGTGAGCCTGCTCCATTTCTTAGCCATGTAAGTGTTTTGAGTAACACAAATTTGGACGTTGCCTCTCAATGTCCTAATAAGAGGGGAAATCATAAGCAGTAATTTTCAGAGAGTGTGAAGCTTTTGTAGGAGAAAATGATCTTGCATAGATATTGGAGGCAAATACATTTGTGAGGAACAAATAACTAGCCATCTATGGAGGAGAAAAATGAAGCGGTCCAGAGGAGGAGGAAGGGAAAAAACAAAGAGAAATAGCCATATTTTAGAAAAACACTAATGCAACACATGTCATTCATGAAAATGGGACCACATAACCACATATGTAGCACGTTGATTGCAACCATAACTAGAAGTCTGATTAATCATCTATTTTATATTATTTAATTTAATTAAATAATGATTATCATGCCACGTTCTTAACATGCTCTACATCCTTGCATGCATGGACCTTTTATGATTTTCTATATTATGATGTTAGTAAAAATTAAAACACCATGTTTTCTTTCATTATCAAGGGAATTGATTCTTGCTTACACACTTCTTTGTTGTGCAAATGCATATTTCAAGGAATGGTTTGTGTAGGCATTTGTGATAGGATTAAGTGACGTAAATAATAGGTGTGTTACAATTTCTACAGAGATTCTCATGCGCCCTCATTTTCTATTTCTTGATGAGCCAACCAATGGCCTTGATAAGTTACTCTACTAAATATCTTTCATTCATAGTTTTCACTCCATTTTTAAATATTACATGTATTTTTATTTTCAGTTTCATTGAAATTTCTTTCTTTTTTCTCGGAAATGTTGCTTACAATTGTCCTTTCCTACTAAATTAAAGAAGAATATTTATTATTTTTAATCTTTTTGTTTATGTTACATTACTAGTACCCATTTTTTGAAACCGTGTTTAATATTGTAGCACTTATTGGATTGTATATGAATTTATATTATTCACTGTATTTAGGGCAACAAAACGTGTTTGGATATCTTTTTCTCGGATATTGTTTTCCCAATAATATCTCACTATCCTTGCAAATATGTGATGGCAACAATTCTCTTTTAAGCATCCGCGGGTTGGGACTCAAGAGTATTGAATGCATCCATCTGCTATCTCTTCAACATTTCACATTCCTGTGTTGTATCCTCCTCATCCTACCTTTAATTTTTCATCTAGCGGAAGGATCAAGGTGCAAATAATATGAAAGTTGGAAGCCATTTTTCAGGTAGCAGATGAGCTCAAAGACCACATCGAATCCACTCAACTAGGAAGTTCTCTTGAAGATATTTCCAAGGATTTATAGAAGTCTACAAATGGACTCATGTATCAAAAGATAGAGGCAATCACATTTGGGCCTATAGAAGTCAAAATCACGGAAACTTGGAATCCCATAACTATTTATAAATTGAATTTCAAAATTCTCCAGGGACCAGGGGACTAGGGATCCATAGGTTTTTCCATTCCCATGATCTGTTAAGGGACGAAATATCATGATGGAAGTTGGAAGGCCCAAAATTCCATAATAATTTCCAATTACATTTCAAAATGAGTGGAGCTTTTGGGGACCATGGCACTAGGGCATCTGAGTTCCAGCTTAGTAGAGCAAATGTCTTAGGTGGGTCATACCTAGAATGAGAAGAGCCCATATTGGAAGGAGTCACATGGAGTGGGCCATCAAGGCAGCACTATTTTCAACGCACATGAGCTACCATGTGGCAGTGGTCCTCCCCCCACTTTCCAAATGTAAATAGTTAAATATTGACCACCTATGGGGTAGATCATTGCCCATCCCAGAGTGGCCTTACCTTGGAGAAGCTTTGGTGGGGTAACACGCATGGAAGTTAAGTTGACGCTTGCCCCCGGAAAGTCAAGGTCAACAAAACACATCTTGTAAATCGACGATTGTGATGAATTATGGGGGGGTCGAACCTTGCCTCCAAGTCCCCCTAGGCACCTCGATGGAGGAGGTAACATAGGGTTGTCACCTATCAAGACAACACGACGGCTACATCAACAGTCGAGACCACTGCCAAGTGAGCATGGCAGGCGAGCATGAATCCATTCAACACACCACCCTTCCCCATTTCTCTCCACCCAATCAAACTCTACCACATTTTCCCTCCACATGACCTCTACCTTTTATCTCCTATAAACCCCCATGAATCGACTGTTGCAATTTAAACTTGTTTATTTCAAATTGTTTTGTGTCTTTTCGCTCCACCTATTCACAACTACATCTGCCTGAATTTCAACTAGTGTAAGGACCTATGTGCACCCACAATGTCCAATTCCCTCCACTTACTAGGGAATATTTGACTACTCTTGTCAAGAATATATGAAGAAATCCAAGGGGAAAAAGAAGGCACTTGTACAACAACTAGTTGACCCATTCAAGGAAACCATTGATGAGAAATTACTAGGAGCTGGATTATTTACATATATAGTTTGTACTAGGACTCAAGATATTCCTCATGGGAATCTATTTACAAATATTTTGAAGATGAAGGCATCAAGGTGATAGTAAAAAAAATTGTAGTCAATGATGAGACCCAACTTCAGAGGCAACAACAACTATTTTGTGAGAAATTGAGTTTGATTCAAGAACAATGAAAATTGGGAAATACTCTAACTGATGAGTTAGTAGAAACAATCTCATGTTATGATGAAGCAAAAAAAGGATCCCAATGAAATGCTAAAATGGCAAGACAATGTTGAAGGGAGGAAATCCAACTCTCCCAAAATTGATGAAATGCATAAATCATTCATTCTTAAGGGATGGAAAATAGGGATACTTTTAGTTAAAAAACTCATCAGTGATGCTCGTGAAATTTCAAATGCCTCAATTGAATCCATTAATGAATCTATACTTGAATAAAATCTCATCTCCAGCTATCAAGAGGATTCCCTGCCAGATGTTGAAATATTGCTCAAGAATTAGCTTTAATATGGGGTCGAATTCACCAAAACGATTAACCAATTGAGTGTTGATCTCCAGTCCAATTGGAATTTTTCGTCAAAGCTCACACCAATTGGTTAGTTTTAAATTCACTTACCAACATATCCATTCAGATGCTGCCATCATTTCAAGAGGCTATCTTCAGTAGTAGGATGAAAATAAAGCCTTGTTCCCCTCCAAAGCTGGAAATGCTTCTAGACATTCAAAAATTATGGAAAAGATGTGATCAACACCCACAACGAGTTCGAGTAATGGAGAATGGGTCCACTTTGAGAGGTCAAGTGAGCCAACACTGAATATTTTTTCTAATTTGGGAATCATGACATACACATGCCATTTTGCAATTTTTTAAATATTTTATTTTCAAGAAGGAATCAAAATATGTTATGTAATAATTATGACATCTGGTCCATTGGCATGCTCGCACAACTGAGTATCATAGACAGATGTAGTACTTCAAGATATTTTTGTAACTATTTTTATTTGGACTCTCCCTATAAAGGGGAGGAAGAAATCATTAGTAAGTGTTTGATTTTCTATCATAGAGGCTGTATTTCTTTTACGAAGTTTTTCAAGTTCTAGAGCTTATCCAATGTATGTTGTTCTTGAAGATTAATGAAGATGTTTTGGTGATTCCAAGAGCACTGAGATGAGTAGTATGTAATTCCTTCTCAATTTATTATTTCATATGTGTTCTTTTCTCTCAGAAAGTGTGTAATTGTAATTGCTAGAATTAAATCTTGTATAACATATTTACCTATGTTATGCTATGGAAAATTGTACTTGTAATGAGTGGGATTGAAGGCCTTAAAATGCGCTCCATGGTTTCTAAACCTCATTTCCTTTATATTGTTTATGACTCTACTGGAATTCGGTGCATAGGATTATGTGCCTATCCAACCCTTTGCATTGGGTTTCTCTCCTTGTATTTCCTCTTTCACCTATACTACAAGGACCAATGAAACTGCATTATTTGTGTGTTGGACACCATAATTGAACATTAAGCCTGGGGAATGAAACATTGTTTGATTGTATGTTGAATTTTTCTCTGTGTAAGGTAATTGAACCATATTTAAATCATTTTACGTTTATATCTTGAGAAACACCGAATTATCTTCAAGAGACACAAAGATTTCCTAGGAACTAACCATTCTCCTCAACCCAACGGTTGTCTCTAGGAGTAACAACATATTCTGGAACCATTGTCGGGGAATGAATCAAAATATATTTCCCTGGGTATTATTTCTGTGCATTTCTTTTGTCTGGTGGGCAAAGAAAGTGTGGGTTGAGACTACTCACCTAACATAGTTTCTACATTGTAACCCTAGATTTTAGAAGGCCCCATACTTGTTCATATACTTCTCAGCAGAAAACTCCTCTAGTATTTGACCCAGAAAGAATTATCTCTAGGAGAATCTAGAACTAAAATACCCCCAAGAATCCAAACCCATCTATTTTAGCCCCTGAAGCCTCAACTAGTTGTAATAAAATCTCTTGGAACCTCATCCAAAGTTTTATAGTTTTCAAAAGAACATTTTCCCCCACCTAGCTTTTACTTTCCAGAACCTAAATCTAAAGAGATCTCTATCAGCTCTGATCCTTTTATGTTTCATACTTTCCTAGAAGTTGAAAAAGTTAAAGTTATTTTTATTTCTAGTCCATCTCAAACCCCCACAGTTATTTCACACCAAATCTTATCTAGTGTTGTTCATCCAACCCCTCACCCAGGGCCTGCAACAATTTTTTTCCAACCTATCTTACAAAATATGGTTGTCCACGAATTTTTTCTCAATAACTATGCTCCTCTAAATCTACAACAACCTATGACTTCAATGCCCCGATACTATCTCAAACTCTTGCCTTGATTCACTGGGGAAGATGATGTTGCAGCCCAAAAACATATTGAGATATTTTGTGCATTTGCAAAAAACTTGAATGTGGAACATTTGGATGTATTCCTGAGGCTATTTGTTCAGTCTTTAGATGGGGAGACTAGAAAATAGTTCAATACTTTTCCAACCATTTCAATAAACACATGGGAGGAATTATAGAACACCTTTATGTAGAAATGGGGGGAGAAGAAAGACCATGGATACTTCTTGACTGAATTTAATGCAATAAAGAAAAGGCACAATGAAGATGTCACAAAATTTATCAAAATATTTAATAAACTGTATATAACAGCTTTCCTGTTGAAATTAAACCTCCACAGGAAGTAGCTAAGGTGGTGTTTGCTAGAGATTTTGAATCATATTTTGGGTTTATCCTGAGAGAGAGGAAATCCCTCACATTGGACCAAATCTAGACCAATTCTATGGAAGTAGAAGAAAACTTTGCATCTATAGGGAAGTTGAAGGGAAAGGAAGAAAATAATGATAGGAGAAGAGGAAAAGAGAAAGACAACACCTTTGGTCAATCAAGGGATGCTCATGAGCAGAAGTTGGATGAGATGAATAAGTTGATTAGAAACCTCTAAAACAAGTTAGTGAAGCTAGAGTTGGAGAACAAATATCTTCCTCTACAGATTCAAAAAGGCCCCAAATGAAACTTTAATCCCTAATATAGGAGACCTCGTTTGCAATTGTTACAAAGGGAAAGAAAGGACCAGTAAGACCAAATACAACCTCCCCTGTATTTAGAAGATGATCCTAAGGAAGGCATTGAAGAGGCTCTTAAAGCTTAGGAGAATCAATAATCAAATCTTTCATAAGAAGAAAATGAAACATAACCACAGGGAGGAGAGGAGGATGATAAAAATGTTCCTTTGGATGAAGAATAAATAGATTCTTACTGCAAGCAATTTGTTGATTTCATGCTAGCAAATTTTCATAGGAGGGATGACTTGAGGCCAAGGAAAAGATCTCGGATACAAAACCAAAAATGAAGAAACCATACAGCCTGCCACCTCCAAACAAATTGATAAGGGGAGAAAATATGCCAACTCTGATCTTCCAACCAAAGGAGAAACCTCCCATACTACACCTTCCAAGCCCAAAATTTCAAATAGGGGACAACAACCTATGTAACCTAAGCCAGTGCATCAAGAAATTAAAGAGATAGTAGACCAAGTAAAATTGGAGAAGAATCCTTCTACTTTTAGTTTGCAAAAAGAGCTAGAAAAGGTGAAGATATCTATCCCATTGGCTGAGTTGTTGAAACAACCTACCTATAAGAGGAAAATATCTGAATTCATGGATGTGTCTCATGTTACCTCAACACAAGATAGTTTAAACTTGTAGGAAGAGAGACTTGTAGTCATGTTTGGCCCACATGTGGAGGAGCAGGACCCTTCCACCCCTCCATTTTATGTTACATTAATGATTCATGATATGCTACTACATAATTGTATGCTTGATTCAGGAGCTTCTCATAATCTAATGCCTCTATCTGTCGTGGAGCATATGGGCCTAAATATAACAAAGTCATATAAGGATTTGTATTCCTTCAATTCCAAAAGAGTCAAATGCCTTGGGATGATTAAGGATTTGGTGGTTAATTTGGATAAAATACTTGTGAAAATTGTGGTAATGGATATTGTGGTTGTTGACATTGCTGCAAGATTTGGGATGCTTCTTTCCATATCATGGGGAATGAAGCTTAGAGGGTCCATCAAACTGAATCTCACTTATGCCACTATTCTAGTTTTTGGTGGAGAAGAATGTAGGATATATAGAGAATCTAGGTTTGTAAATATTGTCATTAAGGCAGATAATCCTAATAATTCTCTGGTACATGGCCAAGAAAAATATTTTTCATGTCTACTATTGGAAGTGGATGGTGAATTTATGGAGAATACCCAAGTGGACATTCCCTTGCATGTGAATAAGAAAATGAAATTTGGTTGTGTTTGGAAGTTATATTTTGATGGAGCCTACTCCAAGGAAGGAAATGGCGCAGGAGTGTTATTGATATCACCTGAAGGTATGGGATCTGATTGAGAATTTCTTCTTGGCATTTAATATTCAGTTCCTTCCTAGAGATAAAAAGAGAATGGTTGATTCCTTAGAAATAAAAACCAACACCTTCAATCCACCACATAATACCTTGCTCAGATATGAAGTTGAGGTTAGGTATAGACCTTCAATACTAGTTAATGTAAAACGCTGGCAAGTGTTTGAGGATGAAGAACATATTAAAAGTCTTATGGAGGTGATATGATAATTTTAAAATTCTATGATTCACCAGGAAGATGAAGATATGGGTGAAATTGAAGGAGTTGAATAGCATGTGCCTTGGGAAGAATCTATAGGTAGGCAAAAACTTTGTAGCTGAAGGGAAACATAATCCCAAAGGGATGAATTCTGTAGGAAAGATTGTTTGATATTAATGATGTGGCAGTTAAACCAGCCAAGGAGTATGAGGAAGATACAGAAGATTACAACATTGGCACAAAACATCAACCTAAATTGGTTAGGCTAGCCAAAGGGATCCCAGAAGAATAAAAACTAAGGTATGTGGACTTGTTCAAGGAGTATGTTGATGTTTTGTACTAGTCCTATGATGATTTTGAAAATATATGATGCTAGTATTATTCAACATAAAATTCCTTTGAAGCTAGGAGTCAAACCTTACAAACATATACTCAGGAAGATCAATCCCCTTGTTATTCCCTTGATAGAGAAAGAAGTGAGGAATATTCTTAAGGCCAAGATCATTGTACCTTTGACATATTCAGATTGGGTGGCTAATATGTTATATGTTAAGAATAAAAATGGAGAGATTAGTTTGTGTGTGGATTTTAGAAATTTAAACAGGGCTTTGCTAAAATACAATTACCCCTTGCCCTATATGGATTATATTTTGCAAAAGGTGATGGGCTCATTAAGATTTTCCATGATTGATGGGCTCTCTAAGTACAACCAAATTGTTTTGCATCCTGAGGAACACAAAAAGGCATCCTTCACCACACCTTAGGGAACATTTATGTATGCCAAAATGACTTTTGGCCTAATGAATGTTGGTGATACCTTTCACAGAGCAATAGATATAGATTTTTTTGGGGAGAAAGATAAATTTGTGGTCATTTCCCTAGATGACATAACAATCTTCTCAAACTATGATGAGGAACACTTGCAACATTTAAATCAAACATTTGAATAATGAAGAAAGTTTAGGTTGCATTGAACCAAAATAATCACAATTTTCCCTCAGAGAAGCAAAAATGTTGGGGCTTATAGTCTCAAGAGAAGGAGTTAAAATTTATCCGAAAAGGGTAGAATCAATCAGTACCATCACTTTGCCATGAAATAAAAAGGAGATACATATCTTCTTGGGTAGGATAAACTTCTTGAGGAGATTTGTTTCAAACTATGCTGTGATTGTGAGGGAGATTATAGACATGTTGAAAAAGGACATAGAGGTCAAATGGACTACAAAGGCAAGAGAATCATTTGCCAGAATTAAAAGGGCCTTTGGAGAGGCTCCAGTCTTGGCTAGTCCCAATTATCAAAAAACATTTCTGATATTTTCTTTTGCATCCCCTAACACTGTTGCAGTTGTTTTATTGCAGAAAAATGAGGAAGAGAAAGAACAACAATGGAATTTTTAGCCAAGTGTTGAGGGATGCAGAATTAAAATATGACATTCTGGAAAATTAGACATATGCTTTGGCTGAGGCCTTGAAGGCTTTTCAGACTTATATTTTCCTATCTAAGATCATTTCCTATGTTCCTACAACAGATGTGAAGGACACTCTCATACAAGGAGACAATGAGGGTAGGAGAGGCAAGTGGATAACCAAACTTTAGGAGTATGACATGGACATCAATCCAACTAAATTAATAAAGGGGTAGGGTTTAGCCAAGATCTTATTAGAGGAAAATTGTCAAGTAATGGGAATAAATTTGTTGGTTGAGACTTCTAGACCAAATGTAGTAGGTAAGGAGGGTCAATATAGTGAAAAAGATAGTAGAATTGATTTTAAATACCATTGTTCAAATCGATACAAAAGTATTGTCCATTATCTATTATTTCTTATTTGTCCAACAGATTTTGACAGAACTAAATATAAGGTTTTGAGAATGAAATCCCAGAAATATGTTATCACAAATGGTCAGTTGTATTGGAAGGATCATGTTGGTGTATTGTTGTTGTGCTTAACAAAAGATGAAATTCCTGAGATTATAAATGAATACCATGATTGTGCTTGTGGAGGCCATTATAGTTGGAAGGTTACAACACATAAGATCCTAAAGGCCAAATTTTACTGGCCTACCTTGTTTTCTGATGTTTATAGGTTGGTAAAAGGTTGCAAGGAATGTCATATTTTTGCTGAAAATAAGAAGCTAGCTCCATTTCCATTGATTCCAATTTTTGTGGAGGAACCTTTTAGACAGTGGGGATTGGATTTCATAGGAGAAATCCACCCACCTTCCAGTGGACAACATAAATGGATTTTGAAAGCTACTGACTATTTTACAAAGTGGGTGGAAGCCATTCCTACCTGGACTACAACTGATTTGGTGGTTATAAAATTTCTTGAAGAAAATATTTTTGCTATATTTGGTTGTCCGAAGAAGATAGTGACTGATAATGCCCAAGTGTTTAAGTCTGCAAAACTTATTAATTTTTTCCAGAAGTATAATTTCATACTTAGTCACTCTACCACCTATTATCCATAGGGAAATGGGTTGGCAGAGTCATCAAACAATACTTTGGTGAGAATTTTAAAGTAAATTATTACAAAGAATAAGAAGAACTCAGACTCTCAGCTTAAGTTTTCTCTTTGGGCAAATAGAGTCACAAAAAAATATCCACTGGAAAATCACCATTTGAATTTGTATATGGTACAACAAAATTATTCCCTAGTCGATTGGCTATGCCAGTGGCAAAATTAATTCAAGATGCAGAAGAGGAACCTAATCCCTTGACTAGGAGGATAAATCAGTTGGTGGAGCTAAATGAAAGTAGAGAACAAGTAACTCAGAACTTGTTAGGTCCCTATAATACTAGTGATTCCCCCATTACTATTGTCATTCTAGCCCTTATTTTTATTTTTGTGCCCCATAGAAGCCCACTATTGTTATTGTTGTGCCCTTATATTATTATTGTTATGTTGACTTTGATTAAATTGTGACCCCTTAGACTCCTATATATAGAAAGGATGTTTTTTCATTTGTATCATCGAAGAATTGTTCATTTGTGTAATGTAAAGGAGGTTTCCCCCTCGAAGAGGCTAATTCTAAAGTCGTTGATCTATCTTTTCTATCTTTGTGTGAGATGGTTTCTTAACATTTGGTATCAGAGCTTTGGATTCTAGGGTTTCGCTCCTCCAAACTAGTCATCATGGAATTTTCTCTATAAATTTTTCTCTACGAAGTTTTAGAAGCTAAAAAAGCCCATTTGAGCTGAAATTAGTCTGAACCTCGGGTCCAAATTTCAAATCATGTCTTGCTATATTTTCAGAGATATGATCTTAACAAGTTAGGGTTTTTGCAGACCCCCGAATTACATTCCAAATAGGTGACGTTGGAAAAATCGTCATAACTTTCTCTCTAAGCATAAAATTGAAATTTTGTAAGAAGTTACAGAAAGAGGATGGACTTTAGTTTTCTTTTTATCTTTTTCAAATCTGAAGGTCAAAACAGTGACTCATGGCACGTTGTACAAGTTTTCTCTACTAAAACATTATATAATCAGGTCATCTTGGGAGATTGGGCATAACTCTTTCTTGGAGAATCCATTTTTGATCAGACTAATGGCATTGAAAATAGGACTTAGAGGACTACTGCAAGAATAAATTTCAGACCTTGGAGATCCACAATTACAGAGATACAATAGATTCAATATAGAGCTCCTACAAAGCGAAAAAAGGTGTGTAGTCTTTTTAAGGTTTTGCATAAGTTTGGGTTGAAAAATTAGTTGGAAGTTCAAAGGGCATAATAAAGCATAATTATCATTAATTGAAGCCCCAAAGAAAGAAAATTGAGACAACTAGTAAGCAACCAGAAATATCTAGCATGACTCATGAAGAAGAGGAAGAAATGCCACATGATATATCAAAATTATGAGACCAAGTGCAACAGATTTCACTCTCGCAAAAGGTAATAGAAGCTAAGATGGATGGTTTAAAGAAAGGAGTGGAAGCTAAGATGAATGGCATGGAAGCTAATATGAATGGCATGGAAGTTAAGATGGATGGCATGGAACCTAATATGGATGGCATGGACGCTAAGATGGATGGTATAAAAGAAAAATTGAAAGGCGACATGGAAGATTTGAAGATAGATTTGACTAAGTTGCTACAAGAAATGCTTACTACTGGTGAAAGGGTAGTAAAGGAAACTCATGATGAGAACAAAAAAATGTTAATCATGATTTCATAGAATTTAACATTGGATTGAAGATCCACTATGTTCCAAAGATCGATATGAGGAAGTTTGATGGCAAGGATCTCGTAACATGGATACTACAGATGGAGCAATATTTCAATCTCCATAATGTGTAAAACACACAAAAGGTATGCATTGAAAATTTATATTTGGAACTAAATAAATTTGTACGGTATCGATGGATTTACTCTTGTAAACAAATTGTCGCTTGGGAAATTTTTATAGAAGAAATGATAGCACATTATGAGGATACCAAAAGCAACACTTTTTTTAGCCAATTGATAAACCTAAAACAAAAGAGTTCAATGATGGAGCACATTGAGGACTTCCAAAAATTGAATATAAGGGTAAAAGATATTCCATAGGTGCATAGGATTAATGTGTTCATAGGGACTTTAAAGGATAACATCCAACATGAGGTTCGCCTTTGGGAACCTGACTCATTGGAGAAGGCATTCAAGTTGGAAAGAAAATGGAAAGAAAAATTATGGCAACAAGGAAGCCTACCACTCACAACTATAAGGATGGAAGTGTTGTTTCCCCTAGCCTTCCATAACTGACAAGGTCGAACCCAACAATTGGATGAAAAAAGAGAAAAAGGGCTTTGTTATAGTTGTGATAGCAAATACACTAAAGGTCATAAGTGTGCTGAGAGGAAACTATTTTACATATATTGTGAAGAGGAGGAAGAAAAGGAACAAGAAACGTCAAAAGAAGAGGATATACACCAGAAACAAACCCTAGAGAAAGAAGAAATGAATCTGACCATATCTTGTAATGCATTGGCTGGAATTACCACTCATCAAACTATCAAGATAGAAGGACATATCAAGAAGAAAAAGGTAATAGTGTTGATTGATTCGGGTAGTACCCATAATTTATTCATTGTAAGATAGCCAAGGAATTGAATTGCTTCCTATATCCAACACCAAAGTGTCAAGTGATGGTTGCAAGTGGAGGAACCATAAATTGCTCTGGAAAGTGCCATAATATCAAGCTATCCATGGGAGAATATGTATTGAATAGCCCAATGCTTTCCATTCCAATGAGTGGTGTTGATGTTGTACTAGGAGTCCAATGGCTACGATCCTTGGGTACAATAGATTTTAATTTTCAAGAACTTTTCATGAAATTTTATTCGGAAGGAAAGGAAGTTAAATTAAGAGATATCGTAGGGAAACCAGGAAATATAATCAGCTCTAATGGAATGAAAAAGCTTCTAAAGAAAGAACAACAAGGCGTAATTGCACAACTATGTTCACTAGAGGTTCCCACATTGAAATCATCTATTTCTCTAGATCTCCAAAAAGTATTGGATAATCATTCCAAGGTATTTGAGACTCCCAAAGGTCTCCCACCTATTCGTGACCATGATCATGTTATTCATTTGATTCCAGGAAGTGTTCCTCCAAACATCATGCCTTACAGATATCCCTATGCCCAAAAGAGTGAAATTGAACGTATGGTTGCAGAAATGCTAGAGGCTGGCATAATTCAACCTAGTCAAAGTTCTTTCTCTGCTCCAACAGTGTTGGTGCACAAGAAGGATGGATCATGGCGCATGTCTCTGGAATATAGGGAGCTCAACAAGATCACTATTAAAGATAAATTTCCCATTCATGTCATTGATAAACTATTGGATGAATTGCTTGGATCAATTTACTTCACCAAGTTGGATCTTCATTCATGATATCATCAAATCAGAATGAATACTGGAGACATTCCAAAAACAGAATTTAGAACTCATGAGGGTATTTATGAATTTTTGGTCATGCCTTTTGGCCTTACCAATGCACCTTCTACATTTCAAGGTTTGATGAATTCCATTTTCAAACCCTTCCTTAGAAAATTTGTGTTAGTGTTTTTTGATGATATACTAATCTATAGCAAGTCTTGGAAGGATCATATTTAACATGTTGACATGGTGCTCAAACTATTGGAGGAGAAACAATTATATGAAAAAAGCTCCAAATGTTTCTTTGGAGTACAAAAGGTGGAATATCTGGGTCATATTGTATCTCATGAAGGTGTTAAGGTAGACCCTAGGAAAATTAAAGCCATTAAGGAATGGAAAACCCCCACATCCATAAAGCATCTGCGAGGAGTTCTCGGGTTGATAGGGTATTATCGCAAGTTTGTTAAGAATTATGGGAGAATAGCAGCATCTCTAACAACATTATTGAAGAAAGATGAATTTTTATGGACTGTAGAAGAAACAAATTCCTTTGAACATCTTAAAGAGGCAATGTTCCAAGCACCGGTCATAGCTACACCAAACTTCACAAAAACATTTATTGTGGAATGTGATGCCTTAGGAAATGGAATTGGTGTTGTTTTAATGCAAGAAGAAAGACCCATTGCTTTCAAAATTCATCCAATCAAAGGAAAGTATTTACACCAAGCTATTTATGAGAAGGAAATGTTGGAAATACTACATGCACTTAAGAAATGGCGACCCTACCTAATGGGAAGAATCTTCAAGGTAAAAACGGATCATGATAGTCTTAAATACTTTTTATAACAAAATCTTCAGAAAAGCAACAAAAATGGGTCACAAAGATGTTGTTTTATGACTTTAAAATCATCTACAAAAAATGGAAGCAAAATGTTGTGGCAGATGCACTCTCAAGAAAGGATGAGGAAGTGGAAGCATTGCTTTGTGCCATTTCTATTATCCAACCAGATTGGATAAACGAAGCAAGGGATGAATGGAAGAATGACGAAGAACTGTGGGCACTCATTCAAAAGTTACAACCGGATCCCAGTACATATGATACATTTAGCTAGAAAAATGATTCATTATGGTACAAAGATCGCTTATACCTATGTTAGAATTCCCTACTCAAACAAAATATTCTTATGGAATTGCATGCATCTCCCTTAGGAGGGCACTCGGGATTTTTAAAAACTTACCATAGGGTTAAGAAGGAATTTTTTTGGGATGGCCTTAAATCTGATATTCAAAAGTTTGTGGTAGAATGTTTGGTTTGCCAACAAAATAAAGTTGAAACAATTAAGACCCTGGGTCTATTACAACCTTTATCCATTCCAAGTCAACGTTGGGAGGAGGTTTCAATGGAATTTATCTCAGGTTTACCCATGTCTGAAGGAAAGAGTGTCATCATGGTGGTAGTTGATAGATTTACCAAGTATGCACAGTTTTGTGCATTATCTCATCCATTTAAATCCAGTACAGTTTCTATTGCATTTATGGAAACAATTCAAAAGTGACATGGAAACCCAAAGATTACTGTAAGCGATAGAGATCCCATTTTCACTAGAAATTTTTGGACATAATTATTTTCTTATCTTGGTACTCAGTTAGCTCATAGCCCATCTTATCATCCTTAATCTAATGGGAAAACTGAGATAGTAAACAAATGTTTGGAAGTCTATTTTCATTGTTTTGTATTTAATAAACAAACACAATGGGTCAAATGGTTGCCTCTAGTTGAATGGTGGTATAACAATTCCTTCCATACTGTAGCAAAAATGACCCCATTTATGGCACTTTATGAATATCACCCACATTCCATCACATCATATTTAAGAGAAAATTCTAAGGTTCAAGTAGTGGAAGATCACATCGAGCATCAACAACAAGTTCTCCAACTCTTAAAGGATAAGCTAACTTTGACACAAAATAGAATGAAACAACAAGCAAATCAACATAACAACGAAAGAAGTTTTGATGTAGGTGATTGGTTATTTCTATGGCTACAACCATATAAACAAATGTCCCTCAAGAAAGCTAATAAGGATAATAAATTATCACCAAAGTATTATGGCTCATACAAGGTGTTGAAAAAGATTGGTACTATAGCATACAAATTGGAGCTTCCTGCAGCTTCCCGAGTGCACCCAATTTTCCATGTTTCACGCTTGAAGAATGTTATTGGTGACAAGCTCCTAGTTCAAGAAATATTTCCAGAACTTGATGAGGAAGGAAAAAAACATATTGGAACCAGAAGCAGTCACATAAACAAGAACTCGATAGCTATGAAATCGATCAATTTCGAAGTATCTCGTCAAGTGGAAGAACTTACCCACTAAAGATTCCACATGGGAGGATGAGAATTTTATATAGAAGCAACCAAAACTACTCAAGCGTTGAGGACAACACTTTTTTGAATGAGTGGCATGTTATGTCCCTCTAATACTAGTGATTCCCCATTACTATTGTCATTCTAGCCCTTATTGTTGTTGTTGTGACCCAATTGTCCTTGTATTGTTATTATTGTGCCCCATAGAAGGCCACTATTGTTATTGTTATGTCGGATTTGATTATATTGTGACCCCTTAGAATCCTATATATATAAATGAGGCTTTTTCATTTGTGTCATCGAAGAATTGTTCATTTGTGTAATGTAAAGGAGGTTGCCCCCTCAAAGAGGCTGATTTTAAAGTCGTTGATCTATCTTTTCTATATTTTTGTGAGCTGGTTTCTTAACAAAACTTGATTAATTATTAGTAAAAGATGAAAGTTATTTTTGATAAAAAGGATAAGGAGAGGATTTTCCATCCAGGTGACCTTGTTCTTAGATGGGATGTCAGAAGAGAAGACAAAGGTAAATATGGGAAGTTTGATCCTTTGTGGTTTAGACCCTTCAAAATAATTGATGTCAAGGTAACAATGTATTCTTGCTGGAAAATATGGATGGTGAAGTGCATGAGTTGCCTGTAAATGGGAAGCACCTCAAACATTACTTTCATCACTAAAGACATCTACACACCTCCATTGTAAAAATTAGTGATCTATTATAAATACCAGTTTGTTTTGGTTGATTTTCAATTTTGAATATATGTACATACATAATTTTGACTCCATGCCCAAGTACAAGGATACTAATCTGCAGGTTCTCACCGTCTTTCCAACAAAACAATGTGCCCAATTGGAGCTGATGTTGTATCCTCCTCTTCCTTTTATTTTTCATATAGTAGAAGGATCAAGGTGTAAGGAATTGCAAAGTTGGAATTCATTGTTCAAGCAGCAGATGAGCTCCAAGACCAGATCAGACCCACTCAACTGAAAATTTCTTTGGAAGAGCTTGCCAAAAATATAAATAAGTCTGCAAATTTCCCTCTACATCAAAAGATAAGGGTAGTTAAATTCGGGGCTACTATAGTCAAAATCATAGAACCCTAGAATCATGTAACTATTTAGAAAATGAATTTTCAACACCTCCTGGGACTAGGGGACCAGGGATCCGTCAATAGAAAAATGTTTTTCTGTTCCCCAGATATGTTAAGGGACAAAATCCTGTGATGGAAGTCAGAGGCCAGAAGGACCATAATCTTAGAATCGTGTAACAATTTCTCAAGATCTCAAGTTGAAAGGAGTCATGTGGAGCGGGCTAGTGAGGAAGCACTATTTTGGTGTAAAGGAGGAGCCAAGTGGCAGTGGACCTCCCCCCACTTTCCAAATGTAAATAGTTAAATATCACCCACCTATGGGGCAAGTCATCGCCCATCCTGTAGTTGCCTAATCTTAGAGAAAATCTGACTGGGAAACAAGTGCGAAAGTTAAGTTGGCACTTACCCCCGAAAAGTCAAGGTCAACAATAAAAAATATTGTAAATTGACAGTTGTGATGAATTTCGAGAGGGCCGAACCTTGCATCCAAGTCTTCCTAGGCACATTTCAGAGGAGGTAAAATGGGTTTTCCACCTATCAGGACACCACGATGACTACATCAACAGTCGAGACTATTGTCATGGGAAAGTGGCAGGCGAGCATGAAGCCATTCAACACACCACCCTTCCCCCTTGCGCTCCACCTAATCCAACTTTTCCACTTTTCCCCTTCACGTCACCTCTTCCTTTTCCCACCTATAAACCCCTGTGAAACGACCATTGCAATTTAAACTTGTTTATTTCAAATTCTTTTGTGTCTTTCCTCTCCACCTATTCGCAGCTACATCCACCCGACTAACAACCAATGTAAGGACCTTCTTGCACCCACAAAATTCAATTCCCTACACTTACTAGGGGAGCTTCATCTACTCTCTTCAAAAGGAAATGAAGAAAGCTAAGGGGTGAAAGGAGGTGCCTATAGAATAACCGGCCGACCCATTCAGGCAAAACCATTGATGATAAATTACTCAGAGCAGGACTTTTACACACACAATTGGTACTATGGATTTAGGATATTCATCGTGGGAAGCTATTTACAAATATTTTTAAGATGGGAGGCCCCAAGGTGACAGTAAAAATGGTTGTGGTTGGCGATGAAACCACAATTTCATAGGCAACAACAACTAATTTGTGAGAAATTGAGTTTGATTAAGGGAAAATGCAGATTGGGAAATACTTTGATTGATGAGTTAGTAGAAATTATCTCATGTTATAATGAAACCAAAAAGGATCTCAATGAAATGTTAAAATGGAAAGACAATGTTGAAGGGAGGAAATCTAACTTTCTCAAAATCGATAAAATGCATAAATCAGTCATTCTTAAGGGATGGAAAGCCACGAAACATTCAGTTAAAAGACTCATCAATGATGCTCGTGAAATGTCAAATGTCATAGTTGAATCCATTAGTGAATCCTTAATTGAATCAAATCTCGTCTCCAGTTGTCCAGAGGATTCCCTACTAGATGTTGAAAGCTTGCTCAAGAATTGGCTTGAACAAGGGACCGAATCCACCGAAAAGATTAACGAATTGAGTAAAGTTGATCTCGATTGCAACTGGAAAGTTTTAATAAAATCTCACACCAATTGGTTAGTTTTAAATTCACTTACTAACATCTCCATTTAGATGTTTCCACCATAGTGAGAGACTATCTTCAACAGACATATGTAAATCAAGCCTCATTTCCCTCCAAAGTTGGTGATGCTTCTAGACATTCAAAAATTATGGAAAAGATTTGATCAATTAGTTAACCCATCATGAGTTTGGATAGTGGAGAATGGGTCCACTTCGAGAAATCAAGTGAGTTAGCACTGAACATTTTTTATGATTTGGGAATCATAACATACCAATGTTGTTTTGTAATTTTGTAAATATTTTATTTTCAAGAAGGAATCAAAATCTGTTATGTAATAATTTGGATAGTTGGGCCATTGGCACGCTCGCACAAGTGAGTATCTTAGACAGTAGTATAACTTCAAGATATTTTTGTAAATGTTTTTGTTTGGACTCTTCCTATAAAAGCGAGGAAGAACTCATTAGTAAGGGTTTGATTTTCTATCAAAGAGGCTATAGTTTCTTTACAATTTTTTTCAAGTTCTCGAGCTTATCAGATGTATGCTATTCTTGAATATTAATGAAGAAGTTTTGGTTATTCCAAGCACTAAGATGTTGTGGTGAAGTAAAATAATAAGTGCGGACATGAACGAATTCCTCTAGCCCAATAATGGGTCTAGCCACAATAGATACATTCTATGGAAGATTTCCTTAGGTTAGAATCAATCAAGAGGGCCTACCTCTTGGTCACTTATCCTACTTGATGATGTCATCGCTTGTTCGCTCCAGCAATCTCTCTCTTCCTTCTTCAAGCTCATGAAACAAGTAAACAACAATAACACACAAACATAATAATAGACAAATTGCAATTCAGCCTACTTAACGAGTCAAGAAGCATCAAGACAGGAATATGTAATATTACAAAACATGTAGGAAATCAATCGATAGTTGCATATATTAATATCAAAGAGAGATTACAACCATTTGTCTTGACGTCACAGTCTTCCTCTAACAAGATCAGGTTCCCACACACTTCTGCTAGCATTCCATGATGGCTTCAATCAACAATAGTTTAAAGACTCTTCCCTTTGGGCTTCACTCCAAACCAAACACACTTCTCCCTCACACAACTAGATGGCTACAACTAGGAATAGCTTGCTTGTCTAATCAAAATAGTATACTCACACTCAACCAACACTCTAACTAGCTTGTGCTTGGGAAGAAGGGAGGTTTATATAAGAAATATAGATGGGAGATGGACCCTATTCTCATGGGAGAAGGACTTATCCCTTGAGGTGGTTCCATCATTATAGGGGAAAGGAGCCCAAATTGTCATCCTCGACCCCATCCGGCCAAACCATTTACCAGACTTCTGTTATGGAGCTTCTAGAGCTGGAAGCTTCGACTCTAATTTAAAAAAATTTCCATAACAAGAATGACGTGACTGGAACACAACTCAGTTGCACCGATCGGCGTGCTGAATAGTGTTAATCTCTACATATCAGCGTGGGGGAGAAAAAGGTCATTAGCGTCAGTCTTGTAAATTGGGAAAAATAGAAGTTTCAAGGGAAATGGTGCAAAAAAGGAAATGATCTTCTCATGAAGAGGGACATAATGGGAGTTTCTTCATGAAGGAAAAGCATGTGGGGTTCACTATAGAGGTCCTCCAGGATTAAGGAATGGAGAGTGCAGGGACAATGGAAAAATGATGTGTAATAGATGCCCCCTAAAGCGTGAAGGCTGAACCAGAGTGAGGGATTAAATGCTTTACAAATCAGTGCGGGGAACCGATCTGCCATCGGAAAACTTACAAACAAGTACAAATACATATACACAAACTGAGATCTTTGTCAAATGATACATGAATTGTGACATGGATGCAGCCATCCAGAGAATGTCATGTAAATGGATCTAGGTATGGATGTAGCCATCCATTCAAAGAGGATCATAACAAAACCAAGGTATGGTAGTAGCCATCCAATAATGAAAAGGATTACATATGATAACTCATGGTCTGGTCGTAACCAGCCATCTGATAGAGACATGCATATCATCATAACCATGTCACATTGCTTCACAACCTAGACTTTTGTGATCTAAGTCCAGGGTCTTGCACTCCAACACGACCCGATCAAAGTATAGATACTAGCATGAGAATAGATGTGTTGACATCAAACATGCTAGAAAGTTTCTCGATTACCAGTCAATGATGAAAAACGTTAACAAGCGCGAGAGAAACCACCAATCATGACAATGGCCCTCAAGGTACTATCAGCATAATGCACAGAATGTGAATAGAGGAACTGAAGTCAAACACCCATGAAATCACTCGAACGAAAGCCAATGACGTGAACTTGTCGTCAAGTGCGAAGAACTTGCCTTTAGGGCATGCAAGCTCTAAGGTACTGGAAGGGAGTCTCTCGGTCAACTTCCTGGATAATGAGTCGATGTTGGTGGAAAGCAACCGTGTCGAAGGAGGGCCATAATGAATCCCACATCAACGACGCGAGACGTGAGGATGAAAAATGTTTTTTGGATGATACAGAGAATCAGAGATAAGTGTAACTGTAGAAGGACAACTCTTGAACATATCGGCGACACAACTGGAAGTTTGGAAGCTTTTGGATCTGTTAGTGTCAGTCTTTGCAGCCTTCCTCTCAGTGATCAAACATGCTCTTACAAAGTGATTTTAAGGTGTCAAGGTCAAATTTTGTCATTTCAGTGAGTCTTCAAGCAAAATTTGGTCACTAGACATTAGGTCTAGGGTTTGATTTTACCCTTGTCAAAGTTGTCCAAATGTCAGTCCATGTCACCATTCAGCCGAGTGTACCATCATTCAAATAGTTTTCATTATCATGTCAAGCCCCACTGTGTCATTTTACACCTTGTTCATGCTTCAGTTGTGCCTAAGTAAGGTCATTTCCCTCTCCTAGGGTTTTGAAGGCCATTTCTCTTGGACGGCCAAATCATCGGAAAAACTTGTATCCTGATGTTCATAAACCTTCCCCTATCATTAAATTACCTTATCAAACACTTCCCATCACTGAGATCCCACAAATTCCTCATTTTCGCACAAACCCTAGTTTCTTGCTACAACCTGGCAATTTTCTAGGTTGGACCTGTGTTGTGCCTTTTTGGACCCCTTCCCCTCACTCAATCCCTAAGATTACACTTTCCCCTACTTCCTAACATCCCTCCCTACTTCCCAAAATTTCCTCAAGAATTTAGAAACTCCCTATCTCCTTCATTTAGCTTCATTTCGACAAATCCCTCGTTCCACACATCGGACAGGTTTCACTCAAATGAGGTTTTTGAGCAATAAGCAATGAATTTGGGAAAACTTAGAGAGGTTTTTGTCTAAAACATGCCAAGGAATAAAAAAATCCTTCAATTTTTACACATGTGTCATGGTTTTGGAGAAATGTCAAAAATATAGTTGCCTCGGGAGAATTGATGCACCTCTGAAGTGACCATGGGAAAATAAAATTTTCTCCTAGCTCAGTTGGCAAAATGACTTTCTTAATGAGTCAAATTATAACTATACACAAATATATTTCCTATGAACTATCATGAGCTCAATTTGAAGTTGAGGAAGGCATTCAAAAGTTGACTGTAACAGCACTCTGCCTTTAGGCAGCCTCATTTGGCACATTTTGACCAGTCTTGGGAGATTTGATTTTTGACAGGGAAAATAAACTCCAATTTGAAAAATTTAAGTTGGATTGGAAATTAGACGCAAATACCTTTCCAACAAGCTATCCTGTGCCCAATTTGGACACCAGGAAGACCTCCAAACGTCTCCTGCAAAAACAGCTACGCATAGGCTATATGCACCGCGCCTCAAGCCTAGTGCGCCGCGCACTGGCACGACGCTAAAAATCTAGAACTTCAAATGAGGAATTGTTTGAATTTTTGGATTCATCATGAAAAATCATGACTACTGGTGCCCGAACAAGAAATTTGGAGCATTTTTGGGGCATTTTGGGTCACATGACAAATTTTTGGGCAAAATACAGGGTTTTTCTCCCTGTGGCGCGGCGCTAAAAATCTAGAGCTCCAAATGAGGAATGGTTTGCATTTTTGGATTCAGCATGGAAAATCACGACTACTGGTGCCCGGACAAGAAATTTGGGCAAGATCTGAGTCTCCAGGAGGTCAAAAACACCCAAAAAATGGCCTCTCTGCCCCTTTTTTGACACACAGGAAGCAGTCTTGGGAGAATGAATATTTGGAGGGGAAAATGAGCACCAAATTCAGAAATTCCAGTTGGGTTAGAAAGTAGACAGGGCAAGATTTCCAAAAATTCCACTTGGGCACATTTTGGACACCTGAAAGCACCCCAAAAAAGGCCCCAAAGTAGCACGATGCACAGAGAAAATGGCGCGGCGCACAGAGGAAAAATTGCCAAATTTGCTTCCGTTTCACGAATTTTCGATTCGCAACTTCTCCAAGTGGGCCCGCTCATCTACACTTTGCTTTTTTGGCACCAAAGGTAGCATTTAAAGTATTTTTTCCCCATATTGGCTTCTATGCAAGTGGCGAAGGAAGGAAAACAGTCACCCAAGCCATTTTTCATGTTTGTAATGCTGCACCTGTAGCTGATGGTTGACTCTTCATCTCCATTTTGTAATGATTCGAGTAACTCCACAACCCTTGGGCGTTCTATCTCTTCATGGCACATTCTATATATTGTATGTAAGCTATTTGCAAAGGTTTGGTTGGCTTGTAACTTCTGGGAGACTGTGGGAAAGCAACTTTGTTTCTTCACTGTGTATTTTTGACAGAGAATTAATGAAAGGCAGCAGCTTTGTTTCATGAGATTCTTGTGGTTGTGAGTGTAGCAAATGTGTCTCTTATGTTTTCATATGTATTTCGTTATGTTTCATAATTCAATTCATGTTCATTTCCAGTGAAATTTTCTGAGTGAGATTAGGTAGAATTCAATTTTATTGCTCTGCCTGTGAGAAAATTTCATGTTCAGTGTTATTCTTCTGTTGAAAAGGATTCATGTCACTATGCCCTTTTCACTTTCTTCAGCAATCTATTCATGTCGCGGTACATCAAACTAAATTGTTACATTTTCCGCCTACCTTGTCTCACAGAATAATACGTGCCTTTGCATTAAATTCTTTGTTCTTTGCTGATCGTTGGTCCCATACCATCCCAGAAGCTCGGTCATTCATGAAAATTGTTTCCCGAATCCCTATTCACTTACTAGCCTAAGGTAAATATTTCATTGTAAGTCATCTCATACCATTTTTGATCATCTATTCACTGAGCGTGACTCGGAGAGAGCCCTCTCCTGCTCTGGTAGGGCTAGCTACCAGACTGAGCGTGGTTTGTGGTTACCCTATTTTTTGCCTTCCTTCAGCCTAAGGTAGATTTAGGTGCTAACATAGTGGTGACTCCGCTGGGGAAGAAAATAGTTTTCTTGAAGATTGTTTTGTGCCAGTACATCTATCAAGCTCAGATCTGATGGTTGATGGTGAACAACGATTAGACATAAGAAGACGGCTGAAATCATTCACCTGGCGACTCCATTCACTAAAGAATCCAACAATCGGTGCTTCATGGTGACTCCACTGCAGAGAGGTCAGTAGCTTTTAGATTTTCAAGATGGATTGGGTTGCAAGAAGATACACTCCCATGAGCCGAGATCACATTCTAGGCTTTCTAAATAAGATTCCGAAAGTAGATTGGTCAAGGAATTTGCCTACGTTTAAAGATGATGGTAAGAAGGACGCTGCTTTACATCTAGTTCAATTTCACATGCATATTCGCAAGTTGAAGGTTGATTTTCCTTAAGATTGCTTAATGAAGATATTCATGGCCACTCTAGAAGGTGAAACCCAATCTTGGTATGAAAGTTTGCCGCCTGCTTGTATTTACTGTTTAAAGGATTTTCATGCCATGTTCATTGAAAGATATAAAGACTCTTATCCATCATTAAATCTAGTTCATGCCTGTTGCAAACATGCTTCTACTTTTATTGAAAGCCTTGAAAAATACTATGAGGATGATAATTTTATGGATGATGAGATCATGGAAGCCTTGGATGAAAATCCCTTTCAGCAGTGTAAAGACGATCATGAAAATTTGCAGCATGATCAAGATTGTAGTACGGTGGAAGAGGAAATAATTTTGCATCTTGGCAGTCAACAGGAATTACATGAAATGGATCAGTAGTATGAGGAATATGTATATACACCTTCACTTGAAATTAATGAAGACAATCACTGTTTGAGCGAAAGGAAACAAAAGGTCTTATCTTCTTTGTCTGAAGACGAGATAGGTCAACTCTTGCACAATTATGTTCCTGCTCAAGCTAAAGCGGATTTGCAGTGCACATATGGTCAAGAAAGTGTTGGTGAAACTTCTTCCTCTTTTGAAAAGGATGACAATCCGGTGAACAGCTTTATAGATCAGCAGGTTGAAGAATTCCATATGGCTGAAAGTGATGAAAGAAAAAGTGTCGTTTCGGATCTGTCCATAGAAGAAGACAGAGTTTTGGATCCAAATGTTCTCATGTCATCAGAACACAGTCTTCATGAAGAGGTAATCCAGTCAGCTCATGAACAGCAAGATGAGAATTTTGTTCAAGTAAGTGAAAAAGGTTCCTTGGATGAATCATTGGTAGATGATAGAAATGTCATGCTTGGGTTTCAAGAATCATTTGAAGTTTCTTTTCTCATGATTGATGAATGTAAAGACAATCTGGCTGTCATATCATATGAAGGTGACCTACAATACATTCAGGCTACCAAAGAGTAGAACATTCAGGATTGTCTTTCAAACTCTTCCTCATATGTTTCATGTTTTGAAGTGTTCTTTGAAGAGGAAATCCGCTCATCTGCTTGTTCAGAATTTTTTGAGGACCAGGAACATACTTTTTCTGAAGTACATTATGAAGGAAGATCAGAATCAAAAGAAAAAGACATCTTGTTTCCTCAGCAAGAGGTAAATCTTCATGTTTTTCATGATCCAATGGCAAATCTGTTACAGTCAGCAGTGAAAGTCATTATTGCAGTATTCAGTGCTAAAGGAGATCATGGTCAATTATGTTTTTTTAGGCCCAGTTACCAGTATCTGTTGTTGACCAGAAGATCTGATCTGGAGAATCAATCAAGGAGGCATCTACTTGATTGGTTACATTGGAAGACACATTACACATGATTGTACATATTGCATTAGTATGCAGGTAGCTATCATCATGATTTGAAACCCTCGAATCTTGATGGACTGCTGCCATTGAATAATTTTTGTCAGTTCTTGTTTTAGTTAAGTCAATCATGAGTCATTTCCTTTTGCATAGAGTCAAGTTTTTCATTCATTTCAGTTCGCATTGAGTCAGTTTGAATAAAGTTTCAGTCAATAAATTGAGTCATGTTGGTTTGTCAGAATAATGGACTCCATAGCCCAATGGACGAACGCACTGTCTGCTCACCCAAAGATCTTCAGTTCTTGGCACCTTCAAGGAGCTGCCATCCCTATTGGAGCCAATGTTAGTGTCAGTCTTTGCAGCCTTCCTCTCAGTGATCAAACATGCTCTTACAAAGGGATTTTAAGGTGTCAAGGTCAAAGTTTGTCATTTCAGTGAGTCTTCAAGCAAAATTTGGTCACTAGGCATTAGGTCTAGGGTTTGATTTTACCCTTGTCAAAGTTGTCCAAATGTCGGTCCATGTCACCGTTCAGCTGAGTGTACCATCATTCAGAGAGTTGTCATTATCATGTTAGGTTCCACTGTGTCATTGCACACCTTGTTCATGCTTCAGTTGCGCCTAGGTAAGGTCATTTCCCTCTCCTAGGGTTTTGAAGGAAATTTCTCTTGGATGGCCAAATCATCGGAAAAACTTGTATCCTGATGCTCATACACCTTCCCCTATCCTTAAAGTACCTTATCAAACACTTCCCATCACTGAGATCCCCCAAATTCCTCATTTTTGCACAAACCCTAGTTTCTTGCTACAACCTGGCAATTTTCTAGGTTGGACCTGTGTTTTGCCTTTTTGGACCCCTTCCCCTCACTCAATCCCTGAGCTTACACTTTCCCCTACTTCCTAACATCCCTTCCTACTTCCCAAAATTTCCTAAAGAATTTAGAAACTCCCTATCCCCTTCAATTAGCTTCATTTCGACAAATCCCTCGTTCCACACATCGGGACAGGTTTCACTCAAATGAGGTTTCTGAGCAATAAAAGATGAATTTTGGAAAACTGAGAGATTTTTTTGTCTAGAACATGCCAAGGAAGAAAAACCTCCTTCAATTTTTACACAGGTGTCATGGTTTTGGAGAAATGTCAAAAATATAGTTGCCTCAAGAGAATTGATGCACCTCTGAAGTGACTTGGTAAAATCAAATTTTCTCCTAGCTCAGTTGGCCAAATGACTTGCTTGATGAGTCAAATTATAACTAGACACAAATATATTTCCAATGAGCTATCATAAGCTCAATTTGGAGTTGAGTAAGGCATTCAAAAGTTGACTGTAACAACACTCTGCCTTTAGGCAGCCTCATTTGGTGCATTTTGACCAGTATTGGGAGATTTGATTGATTATAGGGAAAAGGAACTCCAAATTGAAAAAATTTAGTTGGGTTGGACATTAGACTCAAATACCTTTCCAACGAGCTATCATGCACCCAATTTTGACATAGGGAAGGCCTCCAAAAGTCTCCTACAAAAATCACTACGCACAGGCTATCTGTGCCGCGCCTCAAGCTCAGTGCGCCGTGCCAATCGGTGCGTGGCGCTAAAAATATAGAACTCCAAATGAGAAATGGTTTGCATTTTTGGATTCAGCATGAAAAATAATGACTACTGGTGCCTGGACAAGAAATTTGGAGCATTTTTGGGGCATTTTGGGTCACATGACAAATTTTTGGGCAAAATACAAAGTTTTTCTAGTGGCACGGCGCTAAAAATCTAGAGCTCCAAATGCGGAATGGTTTGAATTTTTGGATTCAGCATGGAAAATCACGACTACTGGTGCCTAAAAAAGAAATTTGGGCAAGATATGAGTCTCAAGGAGGTCAAAAACACCCAAAAAATGGCCTCTCTGCCCCTTTTTTGACAGACAGGAAGCAGTCTTGGGAGAATGAAGATTTGGAGGGGCAAATGAGCACCAAATTCAGAAATTCCAATTGGGTTAGAAAGTAGACAAGATAGGATTTCCAACAAGCCCACTTGGGGACATTTTGGACACCTGAAAGTGCCCCAAAACAGGCCTCAAAGTAGCATGATGTACAAAGAAAATGGTGCAGCGCACAGAGGAAAAATTGCCAAATTTGCTTCCGTTTCGCAAATTTTCGATTTGCGCCTTCTCCAAGTGGGTCTGCTCATCTACACTTTGGTTTTTGGGCACCAAAGGCAGCATTTAAAGTATTTTTTCCCAGATTGGCTTCTATCCAAGTGGCGAAGGAAGGCAAACAGTCACCCAAGCCATTTGTCATGTTTGTAACGCTGCACCTGTAGCTGATGGTTGGCTCTTCATCTCCATTTTGTAATGATTCGAGTAACTCCCCAACCCTTGGGCATTCTATCTCGTCATGGCACATTCTATATAGTGTATGCAAGCTATTTTCAAAGGGTTGGTTGGATTGTAACTTCTGGGAGACTGTGGGAAAGAAACTTCATTTCTTCACTGTGTATTTTTGACAGAGAATTAATGAAAGGCAGCGGCTCTGTTTCATGAGATTCTTGTGGTTGTGAGTGTAGCAAATGTGTCTCTTATGTTTTCATATGTATTTCGTTATGTTTCATAATTCAATTCATGTTCATTTCCAGTGAAATTTTCTGAGTGAGATTAGGTAGAATTCAATTTTATTGCTCTGCCTGTGAGAAAATTTCATGTTCAGTGTTATTTTTCTGTTGAAAAGGATTCATGTCACTATGCCCTTTTCACTTTCTTCAGCAATCTATTCATGTCGTGGTACCTCAAACTAAATTGTTACATTTTCCACCTACCTTGCCTCACGGAATAATCTGTGCTTTTGCATTAAATTCTTTGTTCTTTGCTGATCATTGGTCCCATACCATCCCAGAAGCTCGGTCATTCATGAAAATTGTTTCCCAAATCCTTATTCACTTACTATCCTAAGGTAAATATTTCATTGTAAGTCATCTCAAACTGTTTTTGATCATATGTTCACTGAGCGTGACTCGGAGAGAGCCCTCTCCTGTTCCGATAGGGCTAGCTACCAGACTGAGCATGGTTTGTGGTTACCCTAATTTTTGCCTTCCTTCAACCTAAGGCAGATTTAGGTGCTAACAGGATCCATGGGATCGGTGGTCATGATGACATAGCAGAGATTAAATGGAAGGAAAATTGAACAGCCCAAACCCAGGAAGGTCAACAATACAGAGGAGGATGTCCCAACCCGACACGAAGCAAAGAGTGTCATGTTCAAGAGTAAGCTATTGACACGACTTATAGATTTCCAAATCCCCCCCCCCCCCCCCCCCCCCACCATTTCTGGCGAGTACCCCAATTATTTTTTAATCACAAGCTTGAAAGGGATGGCATATTCTTGCACTGTAAGTTCATCCTTTGGACGAATCCGACCTAGTAAGTTTAACGAGCCCTAGGAAGGAGAAGCTCGTGTTCATCATGGTGACAAATCCGATGTCATTTAATATTTTAACGAGTTCAACAAATGTGTAACTCGGTATCTTTTTCATGTTTAGAGAGTTTGAAAAAGAAATATAAAAGAAAACTCCACATGGTCCCTTTTCGTATGTTTGTGTCTCTTGAGCCCGAAAAGGTAGAAAATAATACTTGAGAGAACCGCTTGACCATTTCAGTCAAGGAGTACATTTTTCATAAATAGTGTCTCCCAGCCCAAAAAAGGGTAAACTTATACTGGGTGCATGATGTTTTGCATCCATTAACGAGTTTGAAATGACAAGGGCTTGACCATATTTTCGTTTTTAAAAGGCCGGAAAAGCACTAAAAGCAGACCCCCCATTTTTATTCTCTTTAATGAGCCAAAAAGGGAAAAATACTCGGCAATCTTTTCATATGAGTTTAATGAGTCGAGAAAAGAACTAAAATGTGACTCATCGCCATTGTGGAGCATCCATCACTTGTTGTTGCACAAGTAAGGCAAAGTGTATTATCGAGTCCTTGAGGTAAAATAAGTCAAAAATATTTACAAAACCTAATATTTTCATGAAAAAATGAATAAAAAGGGGAAAAGTAAATATATTTTTTACCATTTACCATTTTACCTTTGTAGTGAAGACTTTTTACCCACTTTTGCCCTAGTTTTCCAGAGCAGATTGCGGGAGATCCGGGAGGTCAATCGACAAGCCGTCAGTTCCAGGTAATAGTAGAAGCCCTGAGCTCCATTTTCATGATATTTATTTCTATTTTTAGCCATTTTTTAGGATTTTTACGGAGGTTTTTGAAAAAAAATTCGCCCTCGATTGGCGCGATTTCCGGGCACGGAATCACACCGGCCGAGGGTTATTTTCATAACCATCCACACCATCCAGTGCGACTATTTCTAAAATAGGTGCGTTGGCATCATGGATAGGGAAAAATCATTTTTTCTTTAGAACTGACTGTTAAAACTTGAATTTTATGTGCCAAAATTGATGATTGACTCAAATAAATGGATTTTGCAGGAGAGAAATTGCCGAAAATGGTGGATTGGAAGGAAAGAGAACATGAAGATGTCGAAACCCATGCATTGAATGATCGAAATTTCCTAGAGGCTTTGAGGTCTTGCAGGCTCCTCAAATTCTTCATTACACTAGAGATGTGGGCCCAACCTGAGTTGCTTCGATACTTGATAAGCCTTTGGGACATCAATCGCAAGATTTTCGTCATTGGGGACCAGGAGTTGGAGTTGACAACTTCATATATCTACTTCATCACTGGATTGTCTCGCAGAGGTGAGCCAATGAACTTGTACGGGTCACGTCTGGTCGGGGCAAGCATATCTTCCCTGCTTATCGAACAATGTCCCGAGGCCCTGAAATCCAAGAGCAGGAAGATAGAGATTTCTATTGTGCGGGATCTGACACTAAGGGTGCTTTTGTTGACTATCAATAGAGTGGTGAGGTCCTAGGTGGAACATGAGACTAACAAGTCGAAGTTCCTTTATGCTATTGACTACACAGCCCTTACAGTCTTCAACTGGGCAGAGGCCATGAAGATGAACGTCAAGCACCATTTTTCCAAGGCCAAGGCAAAGAATCTGAAGCAATTTGGCTTTGGATCAGTACTTGTGACTTTCTTCCTAGAACGAGTGCCACTGTTCTAGCATCAGTTGATTGAGGTTGATCCTCCTATGCCACGCAATACGTGGATGGCCCGTTGGAGTCGTTTGATGCCCAGGATCACTGGGGGTCAGCATATGACATACCGACCAACATTCTTCTCATGGCTACGATGACAAAAGATCATTGTGGAGGACTGGCCATATAGCGGCACTGATTTTTGTGGAGACCCATATATGCCCTTACCAGATGGGGATGACTTCGATGACAAAGGTAAAAAATAAAATTTTTGATTTTGATGTTTTTTTAATTGTTTTTTGTATATGCATGTTTATAACATTTCTCTTGTCTATGTAGATGTTAGACCAGAGCGGCCAGCCGGGATGTCCCCGATAGCCAGGCGCGTACCTTGCCCCATTGATGTTGTCACCCCTTATCAGGAAGGGAGCGATAACGAAGAGGAGATTGCGAGGAACCTCGAGGGGTTGACTCATGGTATCCCGAAGTATGCTGGGATAGGAGACATGCCTCCATGGTACCAGAGGCACATAGTGGGAGTCTCAGATCGAATTCACCAATTACTGAGTTGTGTTTCATGAGCTCTCTCGTGCTATCATGACCACCATGCTGAGTATTTCTTAGGTCCAGTACTTACATATTTTTCGAGGCTTACGTGCCACGGATGTTATGAGCCCTGTGTGCCGCTGATGTTATTATAGACATACGTATTATTTTTTGGGTTCTAATGTATCAAACATTCTCTCTCTCTCTCACACACACACACAAATATATATATGTGTGTGTGTTGTATTTCCCTGCCTATTATGGTACAAATGGTTTGTCTTATCTTTCACATGTTTCATAAATGTCTATCCAACACGTAATTAGCTAATGCATATGTCAATGTATTCATGTGTCTAGGATAATGATATGTAATATAATCAAAAAAAATTCCAATAGACGGATACGGAGATACATTCATAATATTCGAGGGTTCCTGATGGAATATTGCCCATTGAGTTGAAGGACAACAAGCTGTGAATCTAGGTTGACAACCAATTCTCTGATACCCAAAGCGATGGCTTCTGATAATAGTTTGATGACCACACTGTATTCAGCAATGTTGTTGGTTGTACGACCTAGGAAGATACCTTGAAGGTCAATCAACTCACCGTTAGGGTTTTAGATAGCCCATGCCACGCATGATAGGTTCTGGGTACTTTGGCAACCACCATCAGCAAAACCAACATGAGGAGTCGCAGACATTTGCAAAGCATAGAAAAGCATATTGAAAACTATCACACAAAACCATGCTGTACAAAAATGAATCACACACTAATGTACATAAGTAACCATGCAAGATGTCCTATGCATAGTACTTTTTGAGGTAAAGCTTGTTCCTGGGCTTATCAAGAGGATTTCCTTCATAATCAATAAGCTCTTAGGCTCCTTTCTGCAAAACACATTTTACAATATAGGGCCCATGCCACATAGTTTCAAATTTGCTTGCCCCCAACTTATCGTTAGCTTGGTCGTATAGCAGGACCAAATCACCCTCAGAGAAAACACAAGGGGAGACTGACTGATCGAAATGGGATTTGACCCGTTTCTTTTGTGCTTCAATGACCAAGGCAATGAGATGGCGAGTCTCATACATTCGTTCTAAATATAAGAGGTGTTCTTCTTGAGGTGATGTTTTGGGGAGGAGTTCAACAACTAGCTTGAGTGAAGGAATCTCACATTCGATTGGCAATGTTGCTTCCAGACCATAGACCGGCTAGAATGGTGTGAACCCAGTTGCGTCTTTGGTTGAAGTTTGGTAGGCCCACAGAGCTGAAAAAAGCATGAGATGCCAATTTGACTTGTGCATCCCAATAGTACGCCGAAGGATGGTGACCAAAACCTTGTTCATGATTTCAACTTGGCCATTGGCTTGAGGGTAATATGGGGTCGAGCCATTGTGGCACAAGCCCAATGAAGTTGTTAGTTCTGCCATCATGTAATCTCTTAAATTGGAGCCATGGTCTATGACAATGGCTTGGAGTACACCGAACCTGGAAATAACATGGTTAAAAGGAAATTGAGCCGCCATCTTACCATTTTCCGAATATGTAGGCATCGCTTTAGCCCATTTGGTGAAATAATCCATAGCGACAATAATATAGCCATACCCCCTGACTGAACGAGGGTTACATGTCATATAATCGATGACCCATTTGGCAAAGGGACCAACAATAATGACAGGGTGTAGGTGAGCGGGTAGGTTGCACATCTTGCATTGGTAATTTTGGCATTCGTGACACTTGCAGACAACAAGAATGTAGTCTTTGAAGATAGATGTCTAGAAGTAACCAGCGCGAAGGATTTTCTGAGTTGTAGCATAACTAGAAATATTACCACCACATGCCCCTGACTGGAAATCATTGAGAGCTCTTTCAGCTTCCTCGATCATGAGGCATCGACGAAGAAAAAATCGACACCGGCATGGTATAAATTATTGCTAATAATATGATAGGGTTGGGAATGATGTCAAATCCTTCGACGATAATACTTGGTCAACACAGAGCGGAACGTGGAGGTTTGGAGATACACAATGATATCACTGTACCATGGATCAAGGGTGCTAATCAGGAAAAGGGTCTCCTCTGGGAGTTGTTCATTCGCAGCAGTAGGGGAGCTTTGGAGGGAAGGGAACAAATCAATTCAACAAAAACAAGTGACTTCTTAGATTTGGCCGTAGTGAAGACTAAATCAAATTCTTGCAGGATAGTGATCCATTTAGAATACTTGCCCCTTAGCAACTGATGAGTCAAGATATAGGTCATAGGGTTGCATTCAGAAATCACTGTAGTCGTGTGTAAAAGAATGTAGTGCCAAAACATTGAACAGCCTGAATGACAGCCAAAGCCAACTTCTTGACATGTGCATAATGCGTTTCAGTGTCGAGGAGATTTCGGCTGAGGTAGTAGATCACATGTTCATTGCTTTCATTGTCATCTTGATTCAACACGATAGCGATGGTGCTAGGGGCTATGGCTAGGTAAAGGAAGCAATCTCGATAATAGTCTGGTGGATGCAACAAAGGAGAATTTATGAGGACGGCCTTAAGATCATCAAAAGATTTTTGGGCCACCTCGTCCCATGCAAAGGGCATTCCTTGTTTAAGCAACCGGGTAAATCCTATAGCTAGCTTAGCGTATTTGGGCATAAAACAATGGAGAAAATTGGCCTTTCCTTGCAGGCTCTGGAGTTGGTGCAATGAATATGGCGGGGGTAAATTTACAATGGCCTCGACTTTTAAAGGATCCAGACAAATTCTTTCCTTGGAGAAGATAAAGCCGAGGAGTCATCTCGATACCACGCAAAAAACACATTTGTGTGGATTTAACCGAATGTTATAGTATCTATAGCGTAGAAAAATCTGTTACAGATGGTTTGGATGATCTTGGTGCTTACGAGAATGGGTAGGAAGGTCATCCAAGTAAGGCTAGACAATGTTACGAATATCATGAAACACATAGGACATTGCCCGTTGAAATGTGGCTCCAGCAATTTTGAGGCCTAAAGGGAGCTTCTTGTACGCGAATGTACCCCATGGGAAGATAAAGGTCGTCTTCTCTTGGTCAGCCGGTGCGATATTGATCTAGTTATAACTAGAAAAACCATCCATTAAGGAAAATATCTCACTCCCGACACATTCATTAATGATTTGATCAATGAACGGACTAGGTTAGTTTTATTTAGGACAGACATGATTAATATCTCGATAATCCATGCAAATGCGGATTGTGCCTTATTTTTTAGTCACCGGGACAATATTAGACACCCATTCTGTAAGGGGGATGGGATAGATGAACCCAGCTTTGAGAAGCTTTTCAACTTCACCATTAATAGTAGCAACCTTCCTAGGATCCACTGGACAAAGCCGTTGGCGAACGGGCTTCACGCGCAGATACGTTGGTATTTCATGCACCACAATGCTAGGATCGATGCTAGGCATTTCTTTATAAGACCATGCAAACATATCACGGAATTCCTGAAATAGACGAGTATATGTCTTGATCTCATCTGGAGAACCATGTTCAATGAAATTGGGTTTGATAGAAATGTCAATCGGTATTGTTTGGGTAATATTACCCAAATTTCCTTTCGACCATACTTCATGAGTAACAGTCAGTGGTGGAAATGGAGAAGAGGACTCTTCAAAAGAAGCAGACATGACCGCCAGGTGAGGCAGGAATGAGGAGCGATGATGGGTATCGATCCATGGTGGTTTCTCAAAGGACATGATTTCCATGATACCTTCATTGGTGAGGAAGGTCTCGGCAAAGGTTTCAGGTGATTCCAAAGCGCCAAGCCAGGGGGATTGGGAATACATATCGAGAGAGGTCTTCGACATATGAGAATCAGAGGATGCAGAGTTCGAAGTTGAAACAATTTCCATGTAATTTACTTCAGCGGGACTAAGTGGCATGACCTCACCCCAAGCATCAACAAGATGGTGTAGGTATGACCCAGGGATCAGATTTGACCGAGACCATGTTGACAGAGGCAATATGAGGAGGCGGGAGTAGAAAAATTCCCATTAAGGTAGAGTCTTTGAAGAGACCTATCCCCACACTCTCATAGGGAGCACCGAAGTGCTTGACGTATGGAACATTTCCATCCGAGGAGGAAGAGGCAAAGAAAGACAGCTAATCGATGGTGATGATCTTCCCTTGATGGGGAAAGCATATCATGTGAAACAAAGAGGAGGCCATGGCATGCATGGCATGAGTCTAACTTCAGCCAAGTAGAAGATTATAATTGAGATTAGCATCAACAATCTCTACTTCGACTTGCACTGTCTTGCCTTCCAGGGTGATGGCAAGGTTAGGTAAGACACCAAAGGGTCACAAATCGCATCCATCAAAAGCTTCCAAAGTGTTCAGAGACCAGTTCAGTGTAGGGGAACCAATAGCTTTCCAACATGTAGTTGACATGATGCAGGTGGAAGCACCTTCATCTATGACACTATGGTGGATGCTCTTCTTGTTAATGATTACCTGAATAAGAAAGGAAATCTACTGAGGGAGCCACAGAACATGGTTCTCCAAATTGAAACAGATTAAATTAGAATCGGCGGGATCGATGCCCTCAATAGCCGACAACAAAGATTTCCGTTATGATGGGCATCTTTGGAGTACCTCGAGAGCCGACATGGCTAATGGTGCCTGAGCCAAATACTCAACAATATTATAGTGTTGAGTGGCTCGGGCATTGGGATTATACGAGGATTTCCACAGCACACCTCGAGAGGGCAGCCGAGTACTGGAATCAGGTTTAGGGCGCTCGATTTGCAGATAGCTAGAACTCGAGGTGGAAGAATAAGGAGTAACCTCTTTTTCTTTCCCAGCTGTTGGAGCTGGAGTTTGATAATATTTTGATCGGGTAGCCACATTAATGGGCGTGCTCATCATGAACACTTGAGATCTAGAGGAAGCAGATCAGGGTTGTTCTACCATTTTAGTCTACTAAGACAGAAATGGCTCTTTAAGGACAACAGGGGTCCCTTTGAGCAGGAAACTAACTTCGGATTGTCGTGGACAATCCTTAGTATAGTGATCCTCCTCGCAAATGAGGCAGAGATACTTAGGTTTCCGTTGCGAAGATTCACCAGCAGAAAATTTGGGAGGACCCTGTTTTGGGGCATCGGCTTTAGTTTTTCATTTGCCTTTCTTTTTTCCTGTTGAGGATTTTTCCACTATGGTAGACTGGACAACGTGGACCTTTGAGGTTTTACCAGGGCCTGGAAGATTTTGAGATGGATTATTAGGAACAACATTTGAGACTGACTTCTACTTGGAAGAAGTTTTACCAGGGGTCTGGGATACTGAACCAATAACTCCATCAATGGGAGGGACAGCTAGTGACTTTGATGTTGAGGGATTAGATGATGGTTGCGGAGCATTGGGTAACAATTCGTATAATGTGCTAGACTGAGAGTAAACCAAATCCAAGTACTAGGCACGACAATGGCTTTCTCTTTAGTAATGCATCCACCCATAACTATATCGCGAGCAATTGGGGCTACAAATGAGTTGGTAAACCACTCAGTGAGAAACTGATCAGCTATCTCAAACTTGATCAGGTGACATCTATGCATCCATTCATGGATATGATCAGAGATGTGCGTTGCAGTGTCTTGCTTAAGCGATGTGAGAAAATAGGTGCCAGTTTCATAACGAACCGGCAGCTGAAAATGCGTGAGGAAAGCAATGGCTAACAAATTGAAGTCATGGAAAGTACTTTGAGGTAGCTCGATGTACCATTTCATTGTGGCACTTGTGAGGGTTCATTGGAAAAGACAAAGACGAGTGGAATCGTCCACGTATGAGTTTGACGAGCACCAAAGGTGATATGTCATCACATGGGCCTCAGGATCTTCTTTAGATTTTCCATTGAACTTTGGGCAATCACTTGGTATCTTGGACGGAATCAAAGGCCGGTATGGCAAATAAAGAATCAGATCATTCATAACATGTGATACATCTGGCAACTCAAGTGTAGCCAAGAAAGGTAATTGAGTGTTAAAAGGCACAGGAGGTCGATAGGCAGACCCATAAGGAGGAGCCCATCCCTGTTGGTAAGGATTTTGGCCCCACTGTGGGGGATTTTGGCCATATGGCATCTGAGGATTACCTTGACCAAAGGGAGGATTCAGGCCTTGAATACCTTGAAACTATCCACGCACAGGTTGCTGATAGGAAACGTATGGTTAAAAGGTTGTTGAGCCTGTTGATCTTGGACATGTGGGTATGGGACCTGTTGTCCTGGAACATAGGGCTGTTGGGCCTCTTGTCCCTGAACAAGAGGGTTCTGGACTTGCAGTCCTTGGGCATAAGGTTGATACACTTGTTGCCCTTGGATGTAAGGGTTTTGTACCTGGTTCCCTTGGCTGGCAGGATTCTAAACCTGTTGACCCTGGACAAGAGGATTCTGCACCTGCTACTACAGGATTTGACCTTGACCCTGTCCCTACAAAGGTTTCCCTTGCTGATATGTATACAAGGGTTGTTGTTGTCCGGGTTGGTTTTTTTGTTGCAAGGGCTGACCTTGTGGTTGCAAAATTTGTCCCTGGGGCTGCAGAGGTTAGCCCTACGAGGGTATGGGTTGAGAGGTATGTAAAGCATATTGCATTTGTTGCTACATGACCTGCAACAACTGTTGAAAGGAATGACCTTGCGGTTTTTGCAGGTGACCTTGCTGCAGGATAATCTACCCTTGCTATTGCACAGAAAGCCCTTGCTACAACAAAGGTTGCCCTTGTGGTAACAAAGGCTGCCTCGGTTGGTGCAAAATGTTTCCTTGATGTTGCAAGGGTACTTGAACAGTGCCCGAGAAATTACTGAACTAAATCTAGCCGTAGCCAGGATGGATGTACTGCCCAAGTTGGAGGGTGTAAGGTTGATTAACCAATCCTTGAGAACCATATGGAACGTAAGGATTTTGGTATTGGACTTGAGCCCCATAGGGCTGTTGATACTGAACATTGCTCGATCCAGACGGACCACCAAGATTTTGAACCTGTTGGTATTGGACATTGCTTGATCCAGTAGGGTCAGCAGGGTTGTAAATAATACCATAAGAGGGTTGGTTTATACCAAGCATGTACGCTTGTGAGCCACTCACATTAGTGGCACCCGACACCATAGAGACATTCAAGTTCTGCGCCCCAGGCGGTGGCACAATATGGCCACTGACTAACGAGACAAAAGAACTAGCATAGACAATCTTAGAAACCACCAGTTGAGACTAACACGTAATTAGGATCGATGACACAAGAGTGTTCGGGATGGTGGGTTTCACTGGGATTGAAGTAACAACTGGTTGGGAAGTCGTGTTCATGACGAACAGGCCTGATGTAGGTGTGACACCTGATGCCCAAATAGAATTATGGTAGAGTGATGAGGCACTAGGTGTGCCTGAAACTAAGTGTCCTAAAGACACATAGCCAGGTGGAAAACTGGCGGGAATACCTTCTGAATAAGGGAAACCCTCTGGAGGGAACTGTAACTACAATTCTTCCCCCTCAATAGTGTGTGGAGTAGAAACTTTGAACTCATCCAGAGAAGTGACTGGGGCATTGACTTCGGGTTCCATGTCTGAAAACAAACGAGGACGAATGGCCAAATGTGTACTAGGGGATAGTTCCAAAGGAACACCTGGTTGGTCATACAGACTGTAAGGGTGCTGCGGTGATATCTCAACAACATCAAACAGAGGGTTCAAAGGATAAATAACCAGTCGAAGTTGACCATTAGTGGTCGGCGAGTTCTCTGGAGTTCGAATGAGATTATCTGGAGATTCTGGGCCAAGATCAGCAGATGGCCCTAAATCAAACGTAGGTGGAAGACGAGATGAAAATGTTTGAACACTCAAAATAATTGCGAGTTCAACATTTTGGTCCTCAAGTGACTCTGGTAACTCAAGAAACAACTCCTCAGACAATCTTTCAGATGGAGGAGAGGAAGAGGAATTGGGTGAACCAGATGGTTTAGCCACGATGACCTTGTCTTAATCGATAGAACAAGTAACTTCATGGCTTTAAAATTTCCTTTTAAGGGAACTCACAATTTGGTCAAAAATACTAACATGATGTTTTGGATCGTGGGAAATCAATTATTAAGATGCATAAAATATTGATGTTCTTTCAGTTTTAAAGAGTTGAGAAAGAAACAAAGATGACTCTATCACTTTCAATTGGAAACGAGCTCAAAAGGACAAGTGCTCGGATGATATTTTAATTTTAATGAGTCAAAAAGATCAAATGACTACTCTGGATGATCTAGGTAAACAGGATTATCAGGCAACTATGAACTGTAGAATACCTCCTGGTGAACCAAGAAGTACAAGCAAGTAATCTCCCTAAATGATGTGTTCGGTGTATCATGCTCACAAGGCGGCCAACTCAGCTTCCTAAGGATAAAAGTATTGTAGCCTAGTGGGGTCTCCCGTTATATACTCGATGGTATGAGGAGCACAAATCTGTGCTAGCACTGTCTAACGTCGAAGCTAATGACAGCTGCTAGGTTTACAGATGCCGGAACAAATCTCTAGCCTAGACCTTCTAGATATGATCATTACTGTCAAATGCATCTTAGGTTAATTGAATTCATTTTAGAGTTGATCTTGAGTTAAGTTTTAGTTTTCAGGTCTTAGTGATGCTACTCGAAAAAACTAAAATGCAACTAAATGGGACAAGACCCTTTCAATTCGATGAAATGCTTACACTAGAGAGGGTAGAAACTACTCAATCAAATGCAAACAATCAAGCAATTGAAAACGAAATGATCTTTCACTACTTCACTTTTTCGAAAAATAAACTAATTAAAAATGCATTCCAATTTCTAATTTCCTGACAAGCACTTATCTATCAGTCCTTTGGAAATGAAAAAAATTCTCTTCCTATTTCAAATGCTGATGCAATTCTAGTTTTTTAAGATATGAAAATCATAATGATGCAACAAGCTAGAATTTCACATTTTCTCATGAAGAAACGAAACAAACTTTTCGCATACAATCTTTCAATGAAAAAATTTTCGAGACTATGAGCTCTTCAAGCAAATATAAACATGAAAATAGAAGTTCATTCAGATCAATGAAACACCGACTTTACTAAAAACAAGACCCACAATGTAATCTATGCCAAGAAAAGACGTTCAAACTAGTGAACGAAACCTTTTCAAACTTGTGCAAAAAGAGGTTAAAGTCATAAAAGGGACCAAAAACAAAATGCAAGGAGCAAACACACCCACAATTGGACTTGAAGAGTCCACAAGCTGTTGAATGGATGACTAGCTAGATTTCCTAGTGTCACTAGCCATTCAGTGACTCGATCAACCAAACAACAAGATGACAAGCCAACAAGCAAGCAAAACCAAATGAAAAGTGGCTTCCTAATCAGGGAGAAAACAGTCAAAAGGGTTCATAAGGTCAAAAATACAAGATCAGAACACACTGGCTATGATTGGGGTCAAGCCCTAATATTCACTTACAGAGATCAACGCAATTGCCTAACTGACAACAAGCGCTAGAGGTGGGTTAGCGCGACTGTTCCTTTGCAATTTGCGCTGGTCAGCATGACTATTAGTCGATTAAACACATTGTCTGAGGGAAATAAGGAAAAATAAATAAAAAATTCAAAACAGGGACCAGATCTGCTACTATGAATTTTAGACTTAGGCCAGTAAGCAGGAGAAAGAAACAGAACCAAAGGGAAAACGTGAAACTAGCAAAGTTCTCACGAAATCATGAAATCCAAAACAAACAAAAGATGGGATCTCCCAAGTGGAGTTGCCAATTTGTGGTGAAGTAAAATTATAAGTGCAGACACAAACGAATTGATCCTCTAGCCCGATAATGGGTCTAGCCACAACAGATACATTCTATGCAAGATTTCCATAGGTTAGAATCAATCAAGAGGACCTACCTCTTGGTCACTTACCCTGCTTGATGATGTCCTCACTTGCTCGCTCTAGCAATCTCTCACTTCATTCTTCAAGCTCCTGAAATAAGTAAACAACAACAACACACAAACATAATAATAGACACTACTTAACAAGTCAAGAAGCATCAAAACACGAATATGGAATATTACAAAACATGTAGGAAATCAATCGATAGTTGCATATATTAATATCAAAGAGAGATTACAACCATTCGTCTTGATGTCACAGTATTCCTCTGACAAGACCAGGTTCCCACACACTTTTGCTAGCATTCCATGATGGCTTCAATCAACAATAGTTTAAAGGCTCTTCCCTTTGGGCTTCACTCCAAACCAAACACACTTCTCCCTCACATAGCTATATGGCTACAACTAGGAATAGCTTGCTTGTCTAATCAAAATAGTATACACACTCAGCCAACACTCTAATTAGCTTGTGCTTGGGAAGAAGGGAGGTTTATATAGGAAATATGGATGGGAGATGGATCCTCTTCTCACGGGAGAAGGAATTATCCCTTGAGGTAGTTCCATCATTATAGGGGAAAGGAACCCATATTGTCATCCTCGACCCCATCCATCCAAACCATTTACCAGACTTCTGTTACAAAGCTTCTAGAGCTAGAAGCTTCAGCTCTAATTTAAAAAACTTTCCATAATAGGATCGACGCGACTGGAACACAACTCATTCACACCGATCGACATGGGGAATAGTGCTAATCTCTGCATATCGGCGCAAGGGAGACAAAGGTCATTAGCGTCGGTCTTGTAAATTTGGAAAAACAGAAGTTTCAAGGGAAATGGTACAAAATGGAAATGATTTTCTCGTGAAGAGGGACATAATGGGAGTTTCTTCATGAAGGCAAAGTATGCAGGGTTCACTGTAGAGGTCCTCCAGGATCAAGGAACGGGGAGTGCAGGGACAATGGAAAAATGTTGTGTAACAGATGTGTAGTATATAATTTCTTCTATGTTTATTATTTCATATGTGTTTCGTTCCTCTCAGAAATTGTGTAATTGTAGCTGCTATAATTCAATATTGTATAACATATTTACCTATGTTATTCTATGGAAAATAGAACTTGTAATGTGTGGGATTGAACACCTTAAAATGTGCTCCATGGTTTCTTAACTTCATTTCCTTTATCGTGTTCATGATTCTACTGGAATTTGGTCCATATGATTATGTGTCTTTCCATCCCTCTACATTGGGTTTCTCTCCTTGTATTTCCTCTTTCAACTATACTGCAACGACTAATGAAACTGCATTCTCTGTCTGTCGGCCACCATAACTGAACATTAATTCTTGGGAATGACATATTGTTTAAGTGTATATTGAATTTTCCTATGTGTAAGGTAATTAAACCAGATTTAAATCATTCTATGTTTATCTCTTGAGTATCATTGATTTATCTTCAAGTGACACTAAGATGTCCTAGGCATTGACCATTCTACTCAACCCGAGGTTTGTCTCTAGGAGAAAAAACGCCCTGTAAGTTTGTCTTGCACTTTTATAAATGAATACAATTCTATTTACCCTTTATGCTTGATTTTCATTCTCGAAAATCGCCATTTGATGTAGTGACTTAAACAATTCTACTTCTACAGGTACTAAAATCTTTACACTACTTTATAAATTTTGAATGTATATTTACATATTGAACCTTCCCAAAGTTAGTAGTAATGGGATAATTTTGTAAAATTAAGGTAATTGCTTGTTTGCCTGCCAAATATATAACTCCAATATCTTACAATTCTAACTGATGGACAAGCATCATATCTTTGTCAAGTCTCTTTCTGTTTCTCTTGAAAAGGAGAGAATGTATGAAATAAAGGCCCTAACTACAGTCCCCTCTATCACCATATAGAGTCACATATTCCTTCAAATACAATGCACTACCTAAAACTTATGAAATATTCCACTCTAAAACTGTAATAAATATAGGTAGCTATTCTAACATGCTATGCACTATACAATATTGAAAATATCCTCATAATTTCCCATACATGATAAAAAACTCAGGTAACTACAACATGCCAGGGGGTGTATCCTTATGAGGTTGCGAATCTATAGAAATATGAAATAATATCCCAATGTCATCATGACATGTAAATCACTGCAACATTCAAGGTGACCACTCTCTTTATTGAGAAAAAGCCTTAGAGTAGCAGTATAAATCCATATGCATACAAAGGATTATTGAGAAATGATGGGAAAGTAAGGAAAATATAGGGGTAGTTGTAATACTTCCTTCAACTTGGAGACCCCTCCTAGTGGATGCACACCTATCTTAGTTATTACCACATATCAGGACTTGCAAACATATAGCCATCATAACCAATGGTTCTAATGGGGCCTTACTAATGCATATGCTAGTGTATATGTGAGAGCTTTTGTTTTATGTTGATGTCATGTATTCTATTCATATCAACTCTTTCATTAATTAGTATGAAAACCACGTTATTCGTTTTTCAATTTATCATCAAGTTACCTTATCATTTATGCATAATAATCTAGACTATCACAGTAAGCAACTAGCAACACATTAAACCCATCAAAATTTTCCCTATAGTTTGTTTACTTTCCAACTCATGATATTTTTTGCAAGGACATCATAATATAGACTGGTCGTAATTTAAAAAAAATAATGATAATTTTACTCTATTTCCTCCAAAATTTCTTACCTTAATGTTCTTTCTTAACCCCACAGTTTGTGGAATGCGATGGGTTTAGTTGGTGCATAGAATCATTATTTAGAAAGATGAGCCATGAGTGGTAGGTTGAAAGAATGAATGGGTGGATCATTCAAGGTTGCAACATGTTTGTTGAGGGTTCCAGCCAGTTGTGGGTTGGAAATCATTGGAAGATAGTTGAGTGCTTAGGATTGTTGTTCCTAAAGCATGTCATACATTTGGACCATGTGAAAACTTGACAAGGGAAAACTATTGCTGACAAAATGATGAATTTAAGCTAACAAGACTGTTTATTTCCATTTAATTAGTTCCCTAAGTTGTATATCTTGCAACAAATATATTTTTATCCTGGTAAAAAAGATGATTAAACACATATTTTCCCATCATTCTAGCTCCAACTAGGTGCATGTTAGCACCTCAATTGGAGGTTGCACAAGAAGCCTCAAGATATCCTTTTTCTCTTTCATCCAATAGGAGATAGGTCTAATAGATGTGTAACACTTGAACCTAGAGTTGAGGCTCATAATTGAGAGTGGCCATCATATAATCCTATAGAGAAATAGAAGCATAACTCGAATGGAAAATGTGGGAATCCAAAATTTCATCCCAAAATAAATAAGATTCTTAATCCTAATGTAGTTAAGAATTTAAATTGAACAAAAATTGCTAAAAACCTATCACTTTGTTAACACAAACTAAAATATGAGCAAATGATATTATCAATATGTTCATTATGGGAATACTTCCATTTGTATGAACACTATGAAAATGGATAGTGTTGTTAAAAGTATTCATGTCTTGCTCAAGAAAAATAGTGTTTTATTCGTTATAATTAGTAGATATAAATTTCTTTGTTTACAAGCAAAGAGCTAAACATATGCCTAAAAAAATATCATAATTGTATTTACAAGGTGTTGTCTATTCTTGATCATTTTTACATGAGTTCAAACATGGGTTGATGTTACGGTATGAGAGAAGGTACAAAAAATTGATATTCGTTAGGGGCATCAAAAGTTGTTTGATTAAATAAGCAGTGGTTCTAGAAACCAACAACTTTATACCCACATCCACATATCATTCATTGTGCTCTAAATAACTATAAATTCTGCAAAACTAAGCTAAAGAGCACTAATTTTTATACACAGATTCCCATCTAATTTATTCATTCTTCAAATATCATTCATTATGCTTTGAATATGCATAAATTCTACAAAACTAAGCTAAAAATTGTTTATAAAGATATTCCCACATAATTCATTCATTCAATTTGTATTGAATATTCATAAAATTTGCAAAATTAAGATTTCCTAGGAACCAATACCCATCTTGGCTAGGCCCATGTTGTGATTTAGTCTAGAAGGGAAAATGGAAAAGTTTTTATGAATTCAAAATTCTCTTCTAATATATGGTTTTGTGTTTGTACATTTTATTCCAAATTCTGAAATTGTTTTGAAAATTGTCTCTTTTAAATGGCATGCTTTCAACCTTGTCGCCTCTATTCTTGCACCTTGTCAACATTAGTATTGGATGATTTTTTTCCTCCATTTTGATTATTGATGTTATTTACTAATGCACGAGTACAATGCCTACTAGTTTCTACCTACATATTTTGTGATGGGATGATTGCCTTCTTATCTGGTTTCTTGGATACTTAGTTACATTTTATCACGGTCTCTTATGGTCATCTAAGATACATTTTCGTGCAAAATTTGATGTGGTAGGTGCAAGTTATCAAATTTTGTGAAGAAACCCCTTCACATTGATGGATTTCAAATTGGCCAATTGTTATCAGATTAGGTATTTTGAGGGCTAGTATAAATTATTCTAGCCATAGTGACAGTCTTATTTAGTTATAACAGTTTCCTTGATCTAGAATGGGTATTCATCACTTACTTAGGATGTCATCATAAGAAGTCTCAGCATGTTAGTCTCTTAGGTTTAATTTTTTATCCTAGTGTAAACTGGACTTATTCTTCAATTGGAGTACTTGGTTTCTACTTGCAATATTGATTGCTAACATGTTTTGATCTTGACTAATTGGTAGTTCTCTCTATTTATTCCACTATTGAACATTGGTGAAATGGTTGGAGCAATAGTCAGTGGGAATATTGCCGATTACATTGGGCAGAAAGGAGTGAGTGTTTTTTCCCAGGGAGAAAATATCGTAATTTCCATTATTTTGTTGAAATTACATGTTGTAAATGCCATAGGCATATGCAATACTGTGACCGTAGTCAACTGTGTAGAGTTTGTAAGAAAACAAAAAACTGTAAATTTCTACAAAATGGCCCTATGTTGGGTGTACTCATGGCTGTTGTTCATATACAAATTAATTACATATTTCAAAATTTCACCAAATGGTGATTGCTGTTCTGTTGCCAAAATATGATAAAACAAGAAGTAACAGAAAAAAATTGCTGGTATTAAGCCCTGACTTCCCTCTGTAGTTCTTGATCCATATATGGTCTGTGGAAAAACCGACAGGTCCGCTCAAGTGAGTGCTCTGTGATCATCCATTCTCCTCGAGGACGATGTGTTGCCTCTTTTGATAGCTTGTCCGCATCTTCATTACGCTCCCTGTAAATATGAGTGCATGAGATATGTACAAAATGAGTTTTGAGAAAAATAATATCATCCAAAATAGTTTTGAGTGTATATGCATGGCATGTTGTTGTGTTGTTGAACCAGTTTATGACTATTTTGGAGTCTCCAAAAATTTGTATGTGTCTGCATTGTTTGTGTATTGCAAAGGATAAAAGATGTCGGAGTGTAATCAACTCTGCATAGTTATTTGTGCCCTCACCCAACCCCATGAAAATGTGAAAGTAATGTGTATCAGATAGATAAAGGATTATGCCTCCACCACATCCCTGTGCTTGTGCAGCACAATTGAAATAGGCCCAGGGGAAATCTTTGTCGATTAGCTCCTGTGTGATGTTCTAGGGCCTAAAAGCTTGTTCTTCTACCAGGATTTCCCCATAGCTCATACAGATTTTTGGAGGAATCAGTGTCCAGTCTATATTCCGGCCCCTAAAAATTATGTTATTGTGGCACATCCAAATGTGCCAGCAGACCATAAGCGGCAAGTTCCTAGCTCTCGGCTCAACTGCTAATTCCCACCACCTTTCCCAGGAAGTAGGGATATTGTCACCACTCCAGGAATGTGGAATTATTAGTGTGTGCCGGACCAGAGTCCAGAGTTATTGGGTTGTGTGGCAAGAGAGGAATAAATGGTGGTTCGATTCCTCCTCTGCCTGACAAAGTACACAACAAGTCAGACCTGGGAATGCCTGTTTCCTAAGGTTTGATCCTGTAGGGGTTTTATTCATTATAATATTCCACATCAGTAATTTGGTGCATGGAGGGGCTTTTAAATTCCAAATATGACTCCACCAGCTCTTTAGATTATCTGGCTTGTGACCAGCATGTATGATTTCATACCCTTCCTTAGCGGAGTAGTGTCCTTTATTTGAATAACCCCAGATCAATTCATCCTCCTCGTCTCTCAGGCACACATGGGATTCATTTAATGTCTGCAAATATTTTCTCTGCTGTCTTTGCCAATGTTCTAGGATGTCCCATTCCTCCCTTGTATAACAATCTTGCTGGAAGATGGATAAAGGAGTGAGTGTTATGTAGGATCTCATGGTGATATCATATGTGGTTTGTGGGAAAAGTTATGATTCTCTTAGAAATGATGAAAATCTATTGCATATTATGATTCAACTTATTTTTATTTAATGAACATAAGCCTCTTGATTTTCATGTTATACACATGCACTAGTGGTTGTAACAATACCAAATATTGTAGGGTTCTCACCATCGCTTTTGCAAAGGCAAGTTGTGTTATTTAATATGAAAGCTTGCATGGAAACTCTTCGATTGTGAAATTATGAACAACAAAATATGTATTTGTGTATGTTTAATTTGCAAATTTTGTCTTTGTAAGGTTTGATATGAAAACAAAAAGTACTTTGATTTAGTCTTGCCACTTTTGCCTTGTTGTAGAATGCTTCATTCTTATATATAGGTAGAATATTGGCAAGCTTTGGCGTGGGATTGATATCATTCATAGTGAATCCACCAATTCCATGTGTGTCCTTCCTTCACCAAAACCTTTCATAAGGTGGCTATTAGAGTTACATCATCGAGAATTTAATGTTCTTCACATTTGGTAAATTCACGTATAGGTATATATAGTTGAGATATCTCCAAGGCACTTGTGGGGTTATCTTAGTACTATGAATCATGTGAAGTTCTTATCCTTAGTTGTTTCACATTGGAAATATAAATTCATCATTCTTTTCAAATCAGTTGTATGAAAGAATGGTTTAAAGTGACTTGTACATCCCTAAAGAAACCTTAATTGTAATTGACTAAAGCATTCATTTTTTGGCACAGATTTTAGTCACTATTGGTATCATATTGGCATATCTATTTGGGTTGTTTTCTTCATGGAGACTTCTTGAAATTTTATATATCTAATCAGTTAGAGTGTTTTACAACCATATAGAATTTATTATCTCTTTTTGTACATATTAAATTGTTCTTGGGTGGTGATGTAGGAGTAGTTCCCTATGCTTTATTGCTTATTGATATCTTCTTCATCCTGGATTCTCCTAGATGGTTAGTGAACTTATGGAAAGCCTAAATTCTCTTAATAAATGGTTTGAATTATATAATTTATAGATATTTCATGTGCCATGTTCTCTAGAAGTAAATTCTTATCTAACATATTGTCATGTCGGGAGAAGGATAAAATTGGAAATGAATCAGATTTTGAATCTTCATTATGTGATTTGTGTGGCCCCAAAGTTGATGTTTCAGTTGAATAATATGAAATTAAGGTAGAGAACCCCCCTAAACTTTGGGAAGTAAGGATGGAGACTACTAATGATTACCCAATTTCTCTTCCCTCTTTACAACTTGTATGAGTGTAACATCTGGGGACCTATAACGATAAGAGTCTTTACATTTGAACTATGGGGGTGGAATGAAGCGATGTAGCATAGTAGGTTGGACCACATCCCAAATGGTCATATCATCCTAGAAATTGAGGGAGAGCCATCCCAACAAAGAAATAGCAAGCAAGGGAAGTTCTGAAGCAAGGGACAAGAAATTGCATGATGATTCTAAAGCAAGGACATTAGCAGTGCAATTGTTCAATATTGTGATCCTTAGATCAATTTCTCTCAATGAGTGCATCCTTGTTATCCCACAAATGGATTTAGTGGAAGAGTTCATTCAGAGTGAAAATTTTGAAAACCACTATGAACTCAAAAAGGTGTTAGCTTAGAATCTGTGCAGTAGAAGAGGTAAACCAACATAACATTATCTCCAGTATTTTTCAACATACTTCTTTATGTTTAGTGACAGGATGGTTATGTACTTCAAGGTTAACTCAGACCAAATTTGGGGTTTTGGAGAGATTTACAAAGAAAAATTCTCTACATCATTTATTTAGGATTAGTTCAATTTAATATTTTTTAGATAGATATGTGGCTTATTAGAAAGAAAAGAATTTGTTTAAGTAATCATCCATACACACCAGTCATCCATTCCATGTATTTTTCACTTTTTCCTTCAACTTTTACAGGTGTGTGCAAGAACTTTCAAGATAATTCCCCAAAATCTCCTAGAGAACTTTAGTTACAGATATAGAGATTGAGATCCATTTTTATTTGATGGCTTTCAAATTCAAAGATACAGGAAATGAAAACCCAATATTTTGTAAACAAGAAGGAATCATTGCTATCACTATATTGTAGAAACTAATTTCATAGCTGTATGATTAAAATATTTTGGTGAACACCATCCAGATTCCAAACTAATTCCCAAGCACTTGTTCCTTAAGAATTTGTGATCATGCCTTTTAAATAGAGCACTTCAAATATAACAAGATTTGCTTGTATTTCACTTTAGTAGACTAAAAATCATATCAAAAATGAATCCAATTCTTGCATCTCAGCTACCCATAAATACATAATCTTATTATCATTTATAAGTAACGATATATGGAAATCACATTGTTGTGTTGTATTGGAACAACACTAGAAATAACAACTATTAATGAATTTGCTAAAGTTTAAAATTTTATTAAACAAAAACTTTTAAGCTTCGGTTTAATCTAATGGAAAATGTTAAGACCATTGATTATAATGATGTATTTAAATGCTCTCTTGCATTCAAAGTCAATGGTGGATTTCACTTTCCTTCAAAATAAATTTGAATCACATAGTATCTAGAAGTTCTGGAAAGAACATTTGAGACAACAAGAAGAAAGTGAAGAATTTTCAGTAAATGATATCATCTTTTCAAGTGCAAGTACTTAAATCCCTAACTTATTTATTGGAGGAAACACCCATACAATCACATCACTCATAATTTTCCTAAGTATTCGTTCCAATTGCTCATCTTGAAGCGATATTTAAAGTCCTATTATCTTACCTACTTATAGAATACAAACACCTCCTACTATTAGAAGTGATATACAACCTGAGTTATGGCGACAGGTAGAGAGGCAATTGATATGGTTGAGGCATTCATAAATTGTCGTGATGTTTTTGTTATTTTAAAAACTTCCACCCTAGAAATTATGATTGGAAAAAACAATAGGGAGTTGCTACGGAGATCAATTGCTTGATTTGATTGTTTTAGCCCAAATTTATACCCCTTTTGCACCCTCTAACCATTTTATAGGTTTTTGGTTTTCTATGATATGTCACAACATTCAATAATAGAGTGAATTTTGTTGTCAAGTATAAATTAATCTCATTTTTCCACCATTAATAGGTTTTCATATTATCCAACTATCATGTTTTCTATAGCATGTGAACATACGTCTTTTTCTAATTTTGATTAAGCTATTTGAACCATTTTTGAGCATTTTTCCACCCAACTGTAAGTAAACTATATAGAAATATATTCATGTTTGGTACCTTTTTTTAGGGGGATGAATTGTATTATCGTAATATGATAAGTTTATTAATGACAAACAAATGACTAGAGTAAGTCAACAAGACTACGGAGTACATAAGTGGCAATACATAAGAAAGAGTGTAAAGGTTGCTCCTATAAAAGCATAAATAAAGGCTAGTATATAAGTTCTAAGGTCAAGTATCTCAACTATATAACACAAAAGAGATATATAGTGCTCTAGAATAGGGTATAGTGATTCACAATTTGTTCCAAAAGTTGTTGGTCACTTTTGACATCTCTCCACCTAACAAAAAATGACAATAAGCCTCTCTTTATTATGAATCCCATTCTTGAGTCTACATATTCTTTTGAAAATTGATGATTCAAAGCTTGTTTGTGATAATTTTGCAAATATGCCATATTTTTATAGAATCTTTTGGTTCTCTTCAGTGTAGTTTTCTGAGCACTATAATGGAAATATTTTTAGAATCACCCCATGTCTCTAAGATATCTAGAGGAATGGGTTCATTTTCAATTGAACAAATGGTTTTGAAGATTTCCATTTGGTAAAGTGCACCAATTCTATTTGAGTTTTTTTCATTTTTTTTATGGAGTTTCTTTTTCTTGAGATTCCACCCTTGTCTTGTATCTTTTTTTTGGTATATAGAATTGTAAAGTCATGCCTCTAATGATAACTTTCCTTGTGGTGTTTGCAATGCTTGTATGGAAACTGAGGGGATCTTCATGTCTTGAGTTTCACCAACTCAAAATTACAATTATGACAATCATTAGCTTTTAATCATGTGTATTTTTTACTTGTGGCATTGTTATAGTCTTTGGTGTGATGATTATTTGTTAATTAGTTGTTTTGTCTCCCTTCGAATGACTATCTTTCGCTCTTTGTGTGTAGCCTAGATCAAGGGAGATCTTTATACATTGTTTCATCAATTGAATTCCAATGTCACTTAAAATCCTTACTCCCACATTCCCAAGTCCATCATCTAACACTGACATTCCATTTTTTCCATAGTCATCATCTATATATACAACCACAACCTCCCTCCTGTTATAGTGGTCGATCAACTAGTAATGGATATCATATGAGAGGAATCATTGTGTGCCATATGAAAAAAGGTAAGGATACTCATGATTTGTATTAGTCGTTGCAAATGATAATAGTGGTATTTTTAGTTCATTTTCATTATTGGAAACAACACGAGCAAGCACAGATGATTATGGCCCTACTACTATTGCCACATATGTTTTCATCAATTCCAAAGTAGTAATTAAAATGGACATCAAATATAATTATACCAACATTCAATCTGGTTTGTTTCATTATTTTTTTTAAACCCAATAGGCACTATCACTCCCTGCAACTCTTGTTTGAATTTGATAGAGTTTCTTTTACTTAATATTCAAAATAGAAGTTTTAGTAGATTGTTTTTGTGTTAAAAAAATTCTTAAATTTTTCAATAAAATTTTTATCACAACCTCTACTATATGATTTTGATATTTTAGTGGAACTTTAAACATATCCTTATCAGTAAAAAAGCTGGTAGGTATAGGTTACAACAAATGTAGTACGCTATGTTTTAATGCACACGAGTGCATCTACAAAATGTTTTCACTAGTAGATTTATATTTAGCACTAAAAAGTACCAATACTCGTTCACGTATTATGTACTATACCTGACATTTCGTAATTGATAACATTGGTGCTCTTAATACTATTATGCATCAAAGGTTTTATTTCTTGTCTTATAGTACATTGGGGCTTGTATAATTTCAACACTAATATTTATAAATTGTTTTAAGAAAATATCACGTGTGACACACTGATGTATTGTTATAGTATCAAATCACCAATGATTATAGTTTATTTAAAGCATTATCATGTCTATTGTAATTAAAGCATTGGTGTGTAGACAATTATAAAGAACTAGTATGATTTTTTAATGAATAACATTGATGCAATTAGTTTTCTATAAGCACCAACACATATAATGTTGAGTATGTTAGTAGTTGTTGTCAGCAATATCAAGTGATGTCAAGTTTATGGGGAGTTTTTTGAGTTTTTATGCATGATTTTTATGTTGTTATTGATGTCTTCATTGTGTATATTAACAATATGTTAAGCTTATGATGACTTGGTTGTTTGTTGAGTAGCCTATCTTTGAAGGAAAATTGTCTGCAGATAACTTATTCAAGAACACATGAAAAGTGCTTGGTTGGATAGCCCTCTCAGAGAACTTTCCAATGGTATGTGGAACTTAGCCTAAATCTCAAGAATGAAGAGAAAACTTGAGTTTGAGGTGATGACCTTCAATAAAGACCTGATCATGGCAACAAGGAAATGCATGAGAAGGTTGTCGGATCCTGGATTTCTCTAAGAAAACCAAAGGTGGACCCTAATATGACGTGGTGTTGAGGGTTGAGAAAACATGATAGGATGATGATGTGGAACCCTATGGTCATGACATGTGGTAGGTGGATTTGGCCTTTTTGGTTGGCCAAGTGGCCCTTTTTCAAGTGACACGTGGCAGTGACATGGTGATGATGTGACATGACAAGTGGAAAACCATGATTTAGTAGTGACATGGACATGACATGACCTATTGTCCATAAGTCATCAATTCATAGCAAAAATGACATGTAATGGGCCCAATTAAGCTCATTTGGTGCCATGTTGCACAATAGTAAACCACATAGGAAAAAAAATGAACCCACCCCCTTCATTAAAGTTCAGATACTAGGGAGGGATCAATGTGACTTATTTTCTATTGGTGTTGATTGATCATTAGACATGCTTTCATAATTGGTGTATATTTAGAACCCCCTCCCTTAGTTAAAATTTAGATAGTTAGGGGGAACTAACGAGACATCTTCGTTGTCAATTTTGATCTGATCATAAGGTGTGCTTTAGAAATTAGTGGATGTTTAACAAAATTGGTGTTTGGTGTCTCAAGCGCTGAGATTGGAAATTTTGTGTTTTAGCCTCCAAATTTAGTTGAAGACTAAGGATGAAAATTTAGTGTTTCATATGCCAAAACACAGTTAAAGGTCTTGCCAAGATTATTTATAAGTTAAAAATAAAGGATATTTAAAAATGAAATATCATAGAGATATCTACATCTATAAAAGGAAATGAGACGACGTAAGATTTATTTGTTCCTATGTAAATCGAAGATTCATAGCTATTGTTGACACATAAAAGCACAGGAAACTCGAATAGAATGAAGAGAAAAGAGAGAGAAAAGCCACAGAGATAAGTGAAGTAGAATTGAGAAACAGATGAAGACAGTTGTTGTGCAAAGGTTGAGTGTGCAAATCAGTTAATATCTAGAGATATTATGAGATTTAAAATTAAAAATCTAAAGTATTAGGAATTTAATTGTAGAAAATAAATTGCATCCAAGAGAATATCGGCGAGGGAGAAGTTATTATTGGGTGAGGAACCTTAATTGAATTATAGAATCAAAGAGAAGGATGGTGTTGCAAAACAAAGTAAAAGAAGATATTCCAATTTGAGATTTAAGAATTATGTTAGTGATAATTCAATTAAAGAACCTCATATTTAACTCTAAAAATGTATGAAATAAGGGAACTCATAGATTGAGAAACTAGGTGCTTATAGATATGGGGATTGGAGCCTCCTTCAGGTTGGTGCCTATTGATCTGAGTTTACTCAACTCCCGGATTTAACCAAGATCTTTTACTTCCATGATGTTATTAGAATTGAATATAAAAGAGGATAAAGGAACATATATGCATGTTGTAAGAAGAAGGAACATGACAATAATCAGCAACATAAAACACAAGAATTTGATAACAGAGTTCATCCAGGAGGGACTACGTCTCTGGGCCCTGGTGTCAAGATGGTGTAGGTCGCTACATTAAGTGCTGGAAAGAGTGATGATGTAAATGAATGTGTTTTCTCTATCATACAAGGAATATTCCCTTATACATGAGTGGCTCCAATGGATGTTCCATCGTAGGAGCTCTCATTCAATAAAGGACTCCTATCAGCATGACATAATTTCACGTATGTTAATAATGAGCATCCCGCCAACATGGCGTCAAAGGGATATCAATTCAAACATGCATGGAAACACATGATTATCCTGTCAACATGACGACAAAGGGATCTCAATCAAAACATGAAAATAAGTACATCTCACATCAAGAACAAAACAAGACCCCACATCAAACATCAAACAAGGATCTATATAGCACAATGCATCTCAAGCAAAGAGATAAAGAAGTACATGATCACACTGCATATACCTCACATCAAGGAGTTATGAAAATAAGAGGATGATAAACTACTGGATCTGGCTGTACCATCAATCTCATGGCGTCGGTGGCATCAAATATCATGGAAATGACTACTCGCACATTGAATACTGACACCTGCACTCCACTTTGAAAAGTGTTTGAAAAATGGAATGATCAAATGGAAAATCTAATTACATCATCAGATTCGTGGCATCGAATAGTGTAAAATTGACTGTCAAATTTCTAAATTCTAACAAAGTGAAAATCTGGGGCTACAAGACTCTTTTAGATTCCCCCTAGATTCTCAAAGATTCCCTCCTCTGGGTCATCTGAAGATCTACTGCTCAGATCATAAAAAAAAGTCTCACCATTGAGATCCTATCGAAATTCTTAGAAGAATGAGTATAAAGTTGGTTGCATTCCGACTCTGGTGAATTTCAGCCTCCAAGGAATCTGGAAGATTCCCTCAAGATTCTCAAAGATTCTCATCCACTAGGAATCTACAAATCCGCTGCTCAAAAGGTGAATCCAACCTCGCCATAGCATTCCCTGCGAAAATCTAAGAAAAATGACGATAAACCTGGTTACATTCTGATAAAATGAATTTTACCTCCCAAGGAATCTTTTTGGCATATTAAGATTCTTTGCAAAATTTTGTCTCAAAAAGCGTGCCCTCATTTTGCCTCTTGGAACTGTTTCATGGTTCTGTCTCTAGCTTGGCTCACGGTTCCACCACTCTGTTTGGCCTCCGTTCCGTGTGTTCTACACTACCCCCGTGCAAATGAATTAAAGGGTTTATATGGTGGTGGGGTGGCGGACTTTACAAATCCGCCTCCTGTGGCATGGCGATTAGGCGGAAAACTGGAGGCAGAGAGGTCGGGGGATCAAATCCCACCTCTCCTTAATATGGCACATGGTTATATTTTGTTTGGTTGTCACGTTTCATTTTTTTAACGTTGGTGGTAACCATTTGAGTGTTCAATGGGGTTGCCACATGGTGGCGGGCTGGCCCATGTGGTTGGTGTGGTTCGATACCTGCTGGCCTCCCATATTTCTACTACATTATATAGTATAGCATTTTTTTGGTGGGGGTGTGGTCCGAGTCCATCGGAGGTGGCCCGCCCACCCCAATATTAATTTTTTGTTATACATATATTAATGTGGTTTGGGGTAGTTAGAAGGTTCAGCGGGGTCATGGCTGTTGGCCCTATTTATTTTAAATTTCAATTTTAATGCAGTTGGTTTGGGTCCGATGGGGGTGGCAGGGGTCATGGCCTGCCACCTCTTTTAATATTTTTATTTTTTATTTTTCATAACTATAACCATTTTTTTGTCTAATATAAGAGATATTAGACAAATTAAGTATCCAACAAATTCACCCGCTCCTTGGGAGCCAGATTCCCTGTTAAGGACTCGATCAATTTGTAGGACCATTAAACCTAGCTCACTGCCTAACTTTGACCGAAAGTTTGACTAGCTCTTTCTCCCTCATACGAGCTCAGATTTGAGTATCGTTCACACCGTTGGAATCAGGGCAATGAGCACTTCGATCTGGTGCTAGTTTGGGAAGAATCTGTCCACTTTGAGTTTTGACCCTTTCTTAGTCCTCTTGGACTTCTGCATGTGTCTGGAGCCACCTAGATCAATCCTCCCCACTGAGGATCTTTTGGTCCTCCAAAAGCATGAAAAATAATTTTCCACTTCTTTGTACCTTGTCTGCACTTACAAATGCCTGATAAGTCACCCTTCCTTCTCCTTCACCTTTATCCTTCGGAGCCATAAGCGATGAGCCGACACATACGACCTCTATAGACCTGTAGTACAATTATGCAAATTACATGCTTGACTTACATGGCCAATTAATGACCCAAGCATCCTATACTTGCCATGATTTTATAATGCATACTCGGTGATCAAGTTTACATCAAAATGGAAACAATACCACAGCTATGAAATCAAGGCCAACATATCATTGTTGCTTCAACAATTGATAGGAAAACACATCATCACTACAACACATGATTTACAAAAATAAGGCCAAACACTATTGTTTCTTTAACAAGTGATGGAAATACAACATCACTTTCACAGTTTAAAATGCAACACAAAATAGGACCATACATCATTGTTGCTTAACAGGTGATGGAAAACACATCATCACTTTTACATATTAAAATGCAACAAATGATTTACAAAAGCATGATCATGACAAGCTAACATATTTAGAAACCATTTTTCACTTATCGTTGTGAATGGATCACCCCCTTGTGGTGGTTTTTCTTGTCAAATAATTATTTCACCCGACTCATGCACTGACGCTTTGTCTTTAAGGCGCTGCTTTGTATGGAGCCTCCAACACATGGTTCTTTGATGGCCATTTCTGTCGCAATGACTGCAATAGGTCTTCTTCCTCTAGATTTTCTTTACCTTTTACTTTTCCTACTGTTGAGAGGGTCTTTCACACCACATCATTTTGTGTGTTGATATTCTTTTCCAGCACTCAACAAATGTATGGTTATGTAATCCAAAAAAGGTACATGTTTTTCGATGCCTTGATTTATGTCCATCATTAACAACATGATTGTAATCAAAATGAACATTTGAATATTGAGACTAGTTATACGGTTTCCTTGTTGTCTCTAGGGTGAGTATGGCGATGAGAGCTTTCCTCAGCTCTTTCCCTGCAATGGGCCTGCCATGAGATGATGGTGATGTGTTCCCATCATTCTCTTCCCTTGACGATTTCATCGATGTCTCAGAAACATTTGACACCTTCGAGCATTCTCCTTCGGTGTATCCAAAGCATGCAAATCAAGGTCTCTGTGCAACCTCCAATGGTTGAGTTATACCTTGGTTATTAACACCAAGTTATTTTTCCTCCTTGTACCTCATCCTGGTAAGGAGCCTAATGTTTTTCTATGCAATTGGTATCTCCACATTTCCAACAGAAATCATACTATGTGAAGATGAAACTGAAGGGAAATCAACATCTTTTACCTCCACTGTCAAGTTGGAAAGAACTAATGAGGGCTTCTCATCATCTGTTATTTGTGGTTCACTGGCTATCTTGGTGCATTCCCTAATTTCCTTCCCAACATACCCAAGTCCTGCCTGGTGGGGTAATTCTTCTACTTTGATGGGGTTGACAATGATTTAGCCATTAATGCCCAAGCCTTTTCCTTCATACCCCATTTTCTTCAACAGTTTGGAGCCAATACCTGTGGTATGATTTTCAAAACCAGTGAAATCATCATCAGGAAACATACATGAATTTAGAAAATTACTTTTTACCTCACATGGGTCATGCTGCAGCTTCTCCAAGGCCTCATCCCTAGCTTGCAGATGTCATAGCAAACTCTGTTTCTCCTCTTTCTCTTCTTGTAGAAGCATCTTCAATGTTATCTGCTTGAAGACTTTGGTTGTTATGCTTCAATTCTTCCAGGGCCTCTTCCGTGGTTCGCAATTGAAGCTGCAATCGTTGCTTATCCTCTGTCTCTTTTTGTAGAGATTCATGCATTATTTCCACCTTTTTGGAAACTCTGAGCATGGTTTCGTACATCGCTTTGTCATCCTCCATCATTGCACATTCCATTTTCACGCTCGCAATTCACATCTACGCGAAGACTGCTCTAATACCAAACTTGATCCGAGTTGACTCAACTCACAGATTTAACAAAGATCTTTTACTTCTGTGATGTTATTAGAATTGCATTTAAAAGAGCATAAAGGAGCATATATCCATGATGTAAAGAAGAAGGAACATGACAATAATCAGTAACGTAAAACACAAGACATTGATAACAGAGTTCATCTAAGAGGGACTACGTCTCCGGGCCTCGGTGTCAAGATGGTGTAGGCCACTGCATTAAGTACTGGAAAGAGTGATGATGTACATGAATGTGTTTTCTCTATCATATAAGGAATATGCTCTCACGCAGGAGTGTCTCTGTTATAGACATTTTTGTGCCTTACAGCTATAAGCATGAAATGTCCATAAACCAAGGGATCCTAAGTCCCTAAAGGTGTTGTTCCAGCTCCTAAAGAAACAAGGTCAACAAATTACAGCTTCTCCCAGAAGTTCTCCACCAGAAACTGCTCAGAACTAGTCAAATCATGATCATGTCAGATGCTCCACTAGCTAGCTGCGTTGCAAAGCACCCAAATACACTGGCTAGGTGCGTTGCAACACACTTGAATGCACTACCAGGGTGCGTTGAGCGGGAAATGACAAGTGGCAGAGTCATTCCACGAGGTGGAGAGACAATGGAAGCTTCCAGAATCTTCTCCAGTGACACTTGCCTCACTGAATTCGACCAGTGATGAGTAAGAGGCTCTCAGTATCCAAGTGGAAGCAAGAACTGACAGAGAGAGGCCACTAATCAATTCATAAGTTGACTCATCCTCTTTGCATACATCTATATATGGATCCCTCACCAAGAGATCCAGAGGCTGGAATTTTGTACATTGCAGAGAATTGCTGTTGGTTTTGAGATAGATATCAGAGTATTGGGTGATTTATGCTTTGTTGGAGGTGAAGAAGGGATTCTATTCTGGGAGGTTGATGCTGGATCAGGAATCATCGGTTGTAACTCCTCCTGGATCTTCTTGTTTTATCAATAAAACTATTTGATTTTCTCCTACATGCTTGTATATCACTGATGTTTGTTATATTCGTATGTTTAGCTTAAAACTAATCCTAAGCTTTTTATGAACATAAATCCATGTCTTTGTGTAGTTTCTTCCTTCTGTGATCTTGCAGGAACTTGGTGACGCTGGGCAAGTAAGGGAGCAGGTAGCTGGAAGCTGTCAAAGAGAAGGGAGATTGGATCAAAGGACTAGCGCAAGACACAGGTTGGTTCATCTTATTCCTCTTCGTTTATAGTTCATAAAGGAGAATACAAGAGTAGTTTTCCCTGTTTGTTTCTGAGGTCTCTGTCACAACCCAGTGGGATAGGGTCGTTCTGAATAGACACTTTTCCCGATAACAAAATGGCGACTCCGCTGGGGATCGTGTCTAGTTAGTTAGTTTGTGTTTCTCTGATTGTTTGTTTCATAAACTTAGAAGTAGCGAATCGAACTGCATTTGCCATTTACAAATGCAAAGTAGACATCTGCTACTTCAATCCATTCACTGGATCTGTTTATGATCTGAACAGCTGATTCACAAATGATCTGATTACCCTTTGTGATAGCTCTTAAACCTCTTTTAAATCAACCCTCTGATTGTGCATTACTGATTGCTTTTACTCGACCAAAAACCACAGATTAAACTGCAAACCGTGACCCAGAACCCGGATAGAATTCTTGTTTCTGCCCCAGTGTAGGTGCTGTGAAGAGTTCCTGCATTTCAGCGCAGTTCTCGAGAGGGCTACCTGCGTTGCAATCCAGTTTCTCTGTGTAGCAGGTGCGTTGATCAGCTTAGCCCTGTGTAGCTGAGGTTCTTTGCTCATTTTTTTCCAGTTTTGCCTCTGATTTTTGCAGCCTGTGATCAGTGTGTGTGTCTGTTTAAAAGCCCCTTTTCTTTGCCTTAATTCCGCCTCAGTTGTATAAAAGAAACTGTATTTGTTTTTGTGTGTTTGTTACGTCATTTACAGTTTCCCATTGCAAAAGTAGACTAGTCATACTGTCGTCCTTGGATTTAGATCTGTCGTGAGTGTCGATTTTGATCTTAGGAGAAAGTTTATTTGCTGTTGATAGTCGATTATGCTTTTACTTTTGCCTTTGGCTTGAATTTGTGAATTTCTAGTGTCGAAACAAGTGTTTACTTCAAAATCATAAAGTGTCGTAATCGTCTCTACCTTTTGATTTCGAAAAGAAGCTTGTTTGTGTTTTTCCCCTGAAAGCGAATTCAAATTTGTACAACAACTTTCTTTTTAGGCATCAATATTAAGAAAGTGAAAAACAAATACATGCACATGTGCATTTGCATATTGACAGTCTGTTTGGCTTGATTTAGGAAAAGTTCATTTACAGTGTGCTCTTTGCTCTTTGAGAAAAGATTGTGTCTTTCTTTTCCCCTTGTAGCTAGGATTTTCATTGCTGAAAAGAGATAAAAGCTTGCTTATCATCTTTAGATTGCATTTTAGGAATTACATCTACATCTCGTGGTGAACCCAAAAGGAAAACTTCATAAGAAAGATCAACCTAAAATAAATTCAATGAACTTAACAACGCTTTGTAACTTAACGCACAACATCTAGAGGTCTAGGCTAGAGACGTATTCCGGCGTCGTAAAGCCTGGTAACTGTTGTCCTCACTGATGGTTGGGTGATTCCTCCACTTTGAGACGATAAGTGCCAGTACAGACTTGTGCTCCCACATACCGTCGAGTATATATTGGGAGACCCCTATAGGCATAAAACCTTTATCCATAGGAAGCCGTGTCGGCCGCCCTACTGATCGCAATGCACCGAACACAACATTCGGGAAGATTGACTGCCGTACCGTAAAAAGTATTCTACAGTTTTGCGATTGGTTTGGTACTCCCTCTACCTAGACCTCCAAAGCAGTCCCTTTCGTTCCTTTTCAGACTCCTTAACGGAAAAGGTCCATCTGAGCACTTGTCACTTCAGGCTCATTAAAAATCGAATGAGACTAGAGTCATCTTTTGTTTTTTCTCGACTCTTAAAAACTAAAAAAACAAGTTGTGTCAAAGCGTGTTAAAATTTATTTTAAACGGAATATTCATACCCTTTTCCTGCGTTGATCTTTAGGTTGAGAAAATGGAGCCTACCAACCAAGGAATTCCCCTTGGTGGAAATCCTAGTCCCTTCTCCTCTTGGGGAGATGTTGGTGCGCCCCATATGGCCACATTATCGCTTCCAAGACTGACAATTGGCTTGCCAGTATGGCTCTTCTCAACCAATGTCGTTCAGAACACCACTATTCTTGAACAATCGAATCAGCAATTAGATGAGTCCAGAGTTACCCACCAGCCTTCTACTTCCTCTAATTCTTCCTCTCCTCCTTCCTCTTCGCTTGATGGGACTGGTAAAGCTAGAAGCAAAGTTCCTAAGGAGAAGAAGGAAAAGAAGAAGAAAGAGAAAAAGAAGAAGGAGCCAAAGGCAAATGGGGGAAAACGAGTGTCGTCTAACGAAAATCCACACACAGCACCGACCAAGCCTAAATTGCCATGTGTCATTTGCAAAGGAGACCACTTTCACAGAGATTGTCCTTACATCCCCCGGATACTAAGGGACTGGTCTCCTCGTTTGCACAATCCGGTGTCATCAACCTCTGGAGATCATGTTGAAAACACACCGTCAACTAGTGAAAGTGAAGCCCTAGGACAAAAAGGAAAAGCTAGATTTCCTTGTAAACTGTGCGAAGGTGACCATGCCCTCCACCGTTGTCCCTTCTTAGATGAAGCTAAAAGAGTTTTGGATGATCGTCCGGTTTCACCGTTACGACTTCCTCCTGGATATAAAAAACTCTTGCCAAGTCCATCACTAGTTGAGAATCCAGCTGGCCCGCTCAGGTGGTCGGCTGAAGCACCTATCATTGAAGATAAACCAACTGAATCCATACCAGACGAAAGTCAAAAGGTCGAGGTGGCAGTTGACCCGGTTTTGCCTTCAGAGGTTTTATCTTCAGATGATACAGTCACTGAAGAGAACAAGGATGACACCATCCAAATTCTCTTCATCAACATAGACTCCGACGAACATGGGGGTAATCTAACCATTCCTTTACCGCAGGAAGGAAGTTCGTCAGAGCCATACTCGGCCGTCTACTCGGTCCCACCTCCAAGCAACCTAGTTGTCTCTTTCGATTGGAATCAACTAGGCAGACCCCGCTTACCAGCAAGTGTACCATTCTGAATTATCGTTCAAATATATAGAATGGTCATGGCTGGTACCATCATAGATGAGGGGGCTTCTGTGAGTATCCTTTCCTCTATTGCTTGGAAAGCGCTTGGTTCGCCATCGCTGTTGCCTGAAATTAGAAATCTGACAAGCTTTGATAAAGGAACCAGTCGACCTTTAGGGATCCTTCCCGATGTGCCCATAACATTGAGAGGGAAGACAGTTCGCATGAACGTCATGGTCGTTCAAGGACCCTTGGATTATAACCTACTCCTTGGACGAGACTATATTTATTGCATGGGAGCCATCGTCTCCTCACTCTTTAGAGTAATGTGTTTTCCGCACGAAGGAAGAGTGGTCAAGCTCGTGGACCAGCTTTCATTTCCCGGATCACGCATAGCAAATAGTCATATACCATCCCTAAATGGTCTCTTCACGCAAGAAATGTCTCAAGTCCCAGTCCGTCCTCCCGATGAGCGCGAGTAATTTGGAGGGATATGACTGAAACCCAGGGGGCATGCGTCCTGGTCTGCTTCGGCAGGAAAACTTCGGGTATAGAGTAGGTTTCCGCGGGAGAATATGACTAGTCTGTACCCCGTCCGTCGGTGGAAGAGGGGTTATTCTAGAATAAGATTCTTTTGTCAAAGTTATGTGAGTTGGTTGATCTCGCCACTCACCTTTGTTTATCTCGGTAGACATCGCCGAAGAAGTGTTTTGTTTACGCCGTAAATAGAACAATCTTTGGGTAACCTGTAAGAGGTAGGCCTCTCCCGGGAAAACAAATGTTTTAACAGACTGAAGTGGAGGTAACTTTGAAACTCTGTTTTATAACTGGGGGCATGCAAACCTTTTGGAGTGCAAGCAAAGCGCGACTATTTATTTTTTAAATTTTTAGGTCCTCCCTTTAAACCCGTAGGCTAACCCTTTAAACTCGTAGGATTAGTTGTCATCTAACTTGCATAAAGAAAGGATGTGGGGCAAAAATCTAAAAGCTGCCGTTTTTATATGAGACATTCTTATCATATGACTGGATTAATCGAGCAGTTTTAGCGCATAGTTCAAGCTCGTTAAAAAATAAACATAAGACTGAGCAAGTGTTTCCACCCGCGTTTAAGCTCGTTAAAAAATGAACTATCCCCGGTAAATAACCACCGTGAATGTAGTACTTCAGCCATTAAAGCCTTGGTCGTGTTTGCACCATCACCTCCACTTTTCCATTGGCCGATCATTCACCTCCATTTGATTGTTTACCCATTTTGAGGAACAGCTGCGAAGAGTGATTTCACTAGCCATCCTTGTGACTCTGCCGTGATTGGAAAATTCCAAACCTTACCTGGAATCAGCTGCTACCCGTTTTTATCACTCGTTCCTCAAAAGACGAGTCTTCTTTAAGCTCTTTTCATCTGACTCGTAAAATATGAAAAGATTGCCGAGTTTTGGCCTTCCAGCTCGTTAAAGCGACCAGAAGTGCTATCCCTCCTCTAGATTTTAATCTTTTTGGACCTGAGGGATTATTGCACAAAAAGATCGAGCGCTTGTTTTGTTCGGCTCGTTAAAACTATCGAAAACTCATCCCTTCTGTATTGTTTTATACTTTTTCGGACTTAAGGGATTAGATGACGAAAAAGGAACTTTGGAGTTACCTTTACGTACCTTTTCAGACTCTCTAAAAATGAAAAGGACCGAGTTATCTTTGTCGTTAGACTCGTTAAAAAGATTAATAGCGACAAACTTGTCTTTAGGCGAGAACGAGTTTCACTATCGCTAGGCTCGTTAAAACATAGCGATGGGTTTGCCCGAAGGGAAAATTATAGAACAAGCATATGTTATCCTCCTCAAGCTTGAAAAAATAAAGAGGTACTGGTCAGCAATGACTGGGGAAAAATTGGGAAGAAAACTCAAAGAAACTTTGTTGGTAGCAAGTCGCTCTTGAACATGACACTTCCACTCCGTGCCAGAGTCGGGTTGGGTTGTTTCATTCACCGGTCACATCACCATGGTCACGCCATACCATCCACATTTGGGGTAAATGCTACCGATCCATCACATAAGTGTCGCCGACATGTTCAAGAGAAGTCATCCAGAGAAGTCACCCGTGTCCCATCCACTACCATACATTATACTTCATTCTTTCATGACCGCCACCCTGAATCATATATCACCAGATCGTTTTCACCTCCATCAAAATCATTTGCTCCGTTCCGTGTCATTGATGTGGGATTCATTAAGGCCCTCCTTTGACAGATCGCTTCTTGTCGACATCAGCTCATTATCCAAGAAGTTGATCTAGGAACAACCCCTTCAGTACTTTGAAGCTTGCATGCCTCAATGGCAAGTTTCTCACTTCCGGCGACATGTATACATCAATGACCTTCGACCGAAAGATTTTGCGTGGTGTTCGACGCCAAGTCCTTTATTCACACCACGTGAATTGTACTGCAGTACCTTGAGGGTCATTATCATTATCGGTGATTCCTCTCGCGCTTGTTAACAGTTTACATCATTGACTGGTAATCAAGCGATGTCTTTCCATGTTCGACTTCAAAACATCTCTCACATGGATAGACTTGTACTTCGAGTGAAGATTGGACGAGATTGAAGACCCTGGATCTAGTTTCATCCATCCGGGCTGCGATATATATTCAGTAAAAATAAAGACATTGAAATGTACAGCATTACAGCACAGATAATCATCCTACCAAAAGGATGATGATTTCATCAGAATCATCAGTCTACCATCAAACGATTGTCTGTCCTATGTACATAAAAATGAATTTATAAAGCTGAGCATGGGAATGCCCGCCTCAGCTAGATCATGAAAATAGTATGAAGATAATGTATCATATTGTATCTTATTACAGGTCTCCTCCCAGCATTGAAAGAACTTCGGATCCTCCTAATAAAGCATTTCACCCGATAAACGGCCTCATACTTTAGGGGGCAACTGTTATAGACATTTTTGTGCCTTACAACTATAAGCATGAAATGTCCATAAACCAAGGGATCCTAAGTCCCTAAAGGTGTTGTTCCAACTCCTAAAGAAACAAGGTCAACAAATTACAGCTTCTCCCAGAAGTTCTCCACCAGAAACTGCTCAGAACTAGTCAAATCAGGATCATTTCAGATGCTCCACTAGCTAGCTGCGTTGCAAAGCACCCAAATACATTGGCTAGGTGCGTTGCAACGCACTTGAATGCACTACTAGGGTGCGTTGAGCGGGAAATGACAAGTGGCAGAGTCATTCCACGAGGTGGAGAGACAATGGAAGCTTCCAGAATCTTCTCCAATGACACTTGCCTCACTGAATTCGACCAATGATGAGTAAGAGGCTCTCAGTCTCCAAGTGGAAGCAAGAACTGACAGAGAGAGGCCACTAATCAATTCATAAGCTAACTCATCCTCTTTGCATACATCTATATATGGATCCCTCACCAAGAGATCCAGAGGCTGGAATTTTGTACATTGCAGAGAATTGCTGTTGGTTTTGAGATAGATATCAGAGTATTGGGTGATTTATGCTTTGTTGGAGGTGAAGAAGGGATTCTATGCTGGGAGGTTGATGCTGTATTAGGAATCATCAGTTGTAACTCCTCCTGGATCTTCTTGTTTTATCAATAAAACTATTTTTGTTTCTCCTACATGCTTGTATATCACTGATGTTTGTTATATTCGTATGTTTAGCTTAAAACTGATCCTAAGCTTTTTATGAACATAAATCCATGTCTTTGTGTAGTTTCTTCCTTCTGTGATCTTGCAGGAACTTGGTGACGCTGGGCAAGTAAGGGAGCAGGTAGCTGGAAGCTGTCAAAGAGAAGGGAGATTGGATCAAAGGACTAGCACAAGACACAGGTTGGTTCATCTTATTCCTCTTAGTTTATAGTTCATAAAGGAGAATACAAGAGTAGTTTTCCCTGTTTGTTTCTGAGGTCTCTGTCACAACCCAGTGGGATAGGGTCGTTCTGAATAGACACTTTTCCCGATAACAGTCTCCAAGAGATGTTTTGCCACAGGAGCTCTCATTCAAAAAAGGACTCCTATCAACATGACATAATTTCACGTATGTTAATAATGAGCATCCCGCCAACATGGCATCAAAGGGATCTCAATTCAAACATACATGCCAACACGAGTATCCCGTCAACATGATGACAAAGGGATCTCAATCAAAAAATGAAAATAAGTACATCTCACATCAAGAACAAAACAAGATCCCACATCAAACATCAAACATGGATCTATATAGCACAATGCATCTCAAGCAAAGAGACAAAGAAGTACATGATCACACTGCATATACCTCACATCAAGGAGTTATATGAAGAAGAGGATGATAAACTGCTGGATCTAGTTGTACCATCAATATCGTGGTGTCGAATATCATGGAAATGACTGCTCGCACATTGAATGCTGACACCTACACTCCACTTTGAAAAGTGGCTAAAAAATGGAATGATCAAATGGAAAATCTGAGTACATCATCAGATTCATGGCACCGAATAGTGTAAAATCGACTGTAAAATTTATGAATTCTGACAAAGTGAAAATCTGGGGCTACAGGAATCTTTTAGATTCCCCCTAGATTCCTCAAAGATTCTCTCCTCTGGGTCATTTGAAGATATGTTGCTTAGATCAGAAAAATGGTCTCACCATTGAGATCCTGATGAAATTCTGAGAAGAATGAGTATAAAGTTGGCTACATTCTGACTTTGGCGAATTTCAGCCTCCAAGGAATCTAAAAGATTCCCTCAAGATTCTCAAAGATTCTCCTCTGTTTGGAATCTTCAAATCCATTGCTCAAAAGGTGAATCCAACCTCACCATAGAGTTCCATGTGAAAATATGAGAAAAATGACTATAAACTTGGTTACATTCTGATAAAATTAATTTTTACCTCCCAAGGAATATTTTTGGCATCTTAAGATTCTCTGCAAAATTTTGTCTCGAAAAATGTGCCATCATTTTGCCTCCTGGAACTGCATCATGGTTCTGTCTCTAGCCTGGCTCGCTATTCCACCACTCCGTTCGGCCTTCGTTCCGTTCTGTTCCATTCCGTGTGTTCTACACTACCCCCATGCAAATGAATTAAAGGGTTTATATGGGGGTGGGATGGCAAACTTTACAAAGCCGCCACCTATGGCATGGAAGTTAGGTAGAAAACTGGAGGTGGAGAGGTCAGGGGATCAAATCTCGCCTCTCCTTAATATGGCACATGGTTATATTTTGTTTGTTTGGCGTGTTTCGTTCTTTTAACATTGGTGGTAACTGTTTGAGTGTTAAATGGGGTCGTCGCATGGTGGCAGGCTGGCCCACATGGCCAGCGCGGGTTCGATACCCACCGGCCTCCCATATTTCTACTACATTATATAGTATAGCATTTTTTTTTGGTGGGGGTGTGGGCCGAGTCCACTGGAGGTGGCCCGCCCACCCCAATATTAATGTTTTGTTATGCATATATTAATGTGGGTTGGGGTAGTTGGAGGGTCTAGCGGGGTCATGGCAGCCGACCCTATTTTTTTTAAATTTTGATTTTTAATGCAGTTCCTTTGGGTCCAATGGGGGTGGCGGGGATCATGGCCCACCACCTCTTTTAAAATTTATTTTTTTGATTTTTCATAACTATAACCATTTTTTTTTATTTTGTCTAATTTAAGAGATATTAGACAAATTAAGTATCGAACAAATTCACCTGCTCCTCGGGAGCTAGATTCCTTATTTAGGAATCGATCAATTTGTAGGACCATTAAACCTGGCCCACTGCCTGACTTTGACTGAAACTTTGACTGGCTCTTTCTCCCTCATATGAGCTCGGATTTGAGTATCGTTCACACCGCTGGAATCAGGGCAACGAGCACTTCAATCTCGTGCTAGTTTGGGAACAATATGGCCACTTTTAATTTTGACCCTTTTTTAGTCCTCTTGGACTTCTACATGTGTCTAGAGCCACCTGGATCACCTATAAAGATCAAGGATTTGGTGCTTATAGCAAATGGGTAATTTCAAAGAAATGGGGGTTGGAGCCTCTTGTAGGTTAGTGCCTACATAATTTGATGTAATTTAAATTTGGTGCTTGCATTTACATCATAATAATAATAAAATTGTTAGTTTCTCCTATATTTTTTTAACATAGACATATTTTGTTCAAACTTTATGTCATTGGTGAATTGTTTCAATGTTGAATGCGTTTAATTGGCTAATAATTGTTAAAAATTTTAAAATAATGATTCACCCCCTTGGTATTTTCTTGTTTTCCAGCAATTGGTATCAGAGTAGGTTCCTTCAACAACAATCTAGCAACTAGAAGGTAGATCTTAAACATGGCCACCCAAGATGGAAAATTTTCCAACAAAGTTCCTATATTCACTAGAATGAATTATGCATTTTGGAAGGTAAGAATATAACCTACATAATGTCCCTTAGTGCAGATGTTTGGAATGCAGCGTTGAGTGGGTATACAAATCTCGAAGCATTAGTTGATAGAGATGATAAGCTAGATTTGTCTTACAATGCTAGGTAGTGAATGCAATCCTGAGTGGATTTCTTGAATATGAATTCGTTAAAGTCATGCATTGTAATACATCCAAAGAGGTATGGGACAAGCTTAAAAAATTCTATGAATGTGATAACAAGGTCAATAAGGCTAAACTCTAAGTCTATATAATGCAATTCAAATCACTAAAGATGAATGACGACGAGGACATAGCCAAATTCTTTCTTCGATGGATGAAACAGTTAACACCATAAGAGGACTTGATGAACCTGTGGATGATTCCTTTGTAGTTCAAAAAGTGTTGATATCTCCTCTTGCTAGATTCAATTCCAATGTCTCAACACATTAACATTGGATCAATTACATGGAATGCTAAGTTCATATAAAATGAGAACCTCAAAAGGAAGATCTACATCAACTGAAGCAACATTCAAAGCTAATAAGAAGAATAAAGAATATAAAGAAGACTCAATCTGTGGATCTGATGAAGAAGAATCCAAGTTTGTCAGAATGTTGAAGAGAGGATCCAACAAATACAAATATAAATTTCTCTTCAAATGTTTCAATTGTGGAAAATTAGGTCATTATGCATATAAATGTCCACATAAGAAAGAAAAGAATGAATATGAAAATAAAGAGAAGGATAAACATAGGAAATTAAAGAAGGAAAAGAAATTCAAGAAGAATATTTTTATACACAAGAAGACAACAATTCCTTGGAAGATGAAGATGAACAACCCTTTGATCAAGGAAGAATGAATGACTTCATGCTCAAGGCTATCAAAACCCAATATGAAGGGAAATATTATTATGACTTAGATGAAGAAGATGATGTAGTATATCTCATCGGAGGGTAGTCAATGCCTTAGAAGAAATACAAAGGCTTAAGAAGAAAAATAACTACTAACTAAGTATGTAAGAGAAGAACACAAATCTAAAAGTAGAATTGGAGGAAGCAAAGAAGATTGAAGGCACTTTGTTACAATAGCTGAAAGAGAAGGGAAAGGAGTGTGAAAAGCCAGAGGAAGAGATAGTCTTCTTTAGAAAGGAATTAGATAAATCCAAGGCTCAACTAAACCATAACTTATTTTATTAAAGGGTCTAACAAATTGGATAAAATTTTGAGTGTTCAAAGATCTCCTCTCATTAAAATTTGCTTGGGATATGTTATCACTCAGATTTTCCTTGAAGTTGTTGGGAAGAGGAAAGGGGTCCGAGGTAACCACAAACCAACTTTTAGATATAGAATCTAGCCAATCTGTATCCAGAGAGGGCTCTCTCTTTAAGTTTTATCTTTGTTTTGAAGGATATTAGGCTAGTTATGAAGTTTAGGGGTTTTGATTGAGTTTGGGTGGTGAAATTCAATAGCAGAGGGGTATAACTGAGTAGTTTAGGCCATTAGGCTAATGGAGTCAAAGAAGATGGATTAACTGGATTTGGTTTCTTAACAAGGGATGGTTTCACAGGGCAAGATAGTTAAACAAGGAACAAACAGAGACCTTAAAAAGATGGAATGGACTCAAAGGGATGAAGGGCAATTAAGAATCCTTCAACATATTTGAGAGAGGGAACTTGGATGATTACTAATAAAGAGAAGTGAAGAATTCTTTACTAAATAATCAAAGTGAATAAACTAGGAAACAGGAGCATTTAAGAATTCACTATTTATGCCAGTTTAGAGGAAAACATTAAGAACAAAAATGATTGAAAATAGATTGCACTCAAGCACTTTCTGAATTATTCTTTTTCATTTATCATTCAGATATGAAACACAGTTGATATGATGACCAAGAAAACTTTAAAACATGAGATATAGAAGACTTATTGATCCAGTGTCTGACTCGAGAATCCTTTGAAAAGTCCTTTGCATCAATTCTTCATCCAACTAGCCATACAAAATTTTGTCCAGCAACACTTTATTCCAAAATAATCAATATTACAGCAATGTCAAAGAATCCACCCTCAATACTCCAATTGAGGGAGTATTTATACAAAAAAATTTACAAAAAATATCTCATAACAGAGTGAGATATATTCTAGGATGACTATGAATAAGTTACAAGAAAATTAGAGACAAATGGTCTCGTAGATAGGAGAAAAGGCAAACTGATGTTGTGATATTCCTATTCTTATGAATGTGCTGGAGGCAGGCCCTATGATTTGGATTGCTGCTATCTTCTTTGGTAACTCTGTGCTGGTTGCCTTGTTTTCACTAATACTCTTTACCTGTTATGATACTCTTCGACCTGTTTAACCTCTGTTTATCCTCTTTACCATTACTTACTACAGTAAATAACCAAAATTTACCCAAGGATAATTTTTACAAAATTTCTAACATTTCTTCCCACCATTGTGTTTTTGGTATTCTAGTTCTTTGAAGCTTTCTCAGGGTCTCATCAGTTTCTGTGTACCTGAAAAAGGTAGGCTGAATTGGAAACAAGTGTTTTATCTCATGCTCGACATAGAATAAGTTCTCTAGACTGTCATAGAGAACTTTGCCTGTAGGTAATGCTTTTGAACTGATGCACTTGTTGAGGGACCGGCCTGGTTGCTTGCATATTGATTCAATTTCTCTACATAGTCTATATGACTCATTAATTTATCATTTATAACCAAAGGACTAGGCAACCCTTTACTCTGCAAAATATTAAATCTTTTCATGAAAGCATTAATTTCTTCCTGCATGTCATGGCACCTTCTTTCTAAATTTTGCATCAGAGTCCTTTTAGTAAAAACCCTTTTGACTTCCAAAATTGTTCCTGTTCTCTCTTGAATGCCCATCTCTTCAAGCTGGTACTTATTCTTGGTATTCAAAAACTGTATGAGCCTACTGGCTTCCTCATGCATATTCCCTAACTCTACCCTTGCCTTTTGAACTTCTTCTTTAGCTGTCTTTACTAAATTAATTTGCTCAAAAATTATTTGGATTGATGGCCAAACATCATTTATTGATTGAGTGATGTTGGCCCAAAGAATTTTCTTAATTTCTGTCAAAGGTTTCTCAAATTTGAGATCCTTTTCTAATGATTTCATTCTATTTTCTAGCCCTTTAATCTCTCTTGTCTTTTCTGCAACATTTATCTTTGAGAGATCATTCCTCAGTTCTAAGTTGGCATACTGTTCTTGTACCTTTTTAGCTCTGAAACTTGTAGTTTCATGTCCTCCATTGATTTTATTAGTTCCTCTGTGCTCAAATTGGCAATACTGTCCTGTGCTGTTCTTGATGTTCCTCCTGTTGTTGTACCTGTGACCATCTTTGTTGTGGCTGCTGGAATGTTTGGTGCCAGAGCTACTCCAAGGGTTGAAGGGACTACAGTTGAGACTACTGGTATTACATTGGGAGGCTGAGAGGTCGACTCTCCCTGCTTGTCCTTTAATGCTTTTTCTAGTTCTTGCTCAGTCTCATTCAATCGTTCATTAAGTTTTAAGAGCAAATCCATCAGCTCTTCTTTAGATTTTTTCTTTATGATCTCAGCAGTCTGTGGATGCCTTGAAGGTGGCAGCTTTAGCTGCTTCCTCAAGGCAACAATATCTTCATCTTTCTTTTTGATTAAGGCATCTGTAGCCTTTACATCTTTGGGATCATGACCCAATCCAATAATTATTTCTTCTAAAGAATTTATTCTGTTATCTTTGGCTTGCGAGGAAGCTTTCTCCAAATGTAGTTGGGCAGTTGTGTTATCCAAAGAATTTTCCAGCCTTTGGGCCATCATAGCCTTACTAGTCAATGTGGAATAAATCATTTCTCCAGTTTGTTTGTGCAATTCAATCTGATCCAAAGGATGAATATCCTTTGCCATGACTTCAAAATTGGTTCTAAGATAGTCTGCTGCTGTTTGAGGCTGTTGCACTTTAGGCTTGAAATAACTCATTATCATTTTTCCTTCTTTGATGTCATAGGCTGACATCAATCTGTTTTGATTTGTGGGAGCCATTTTCAAATATTGATTATAGAACTGAAGCCTTAATGGTCGTTTTCGGCTTTTATGTCTATAAATGTCTTTTTGATATCTAAAGTGTCCTTCACTGGTGGTCTGAAAGATGATACCTCTGCACTTTGTTGTCTCTCTAGCTCCTTTCTCTGTGAGCTAGTAGATGTCCCACCCACTGGGAAAGTTTGCTGGCTATCTACTCCTTCTCTCCTCTGACTATCAGTGGTCTCTTCAACAAATTCTTCCTCTGAAAGGGGATTTAGCCTTTGCCTTTTGGTACCAGGCTATCCTGAAGGTCTACTGGCAGGGGTAGCTGTTTCCCTGTCTCTCTTTTTATTTATTTCCTCATTTAGAGGAGTTTACAGGATTGGAGGTTCTCCCACATTGCCCTGAGTGGGAGGAGTGTGCATTTGGGCCTGCTCCTTGGAAGTTTCAAGCTGCTTAGACATTGTAGATTGCTTTGTGGCCTATGTACTGGTCACTTTTTCCTTTCCTTTGGATGTTCCTATGGCTGGTGTGTTGGTTTCCTGTGAATGTTGCTGAGAGGTTCTAGTTGTGGAGGGACCAATCCTTGATCTTTGTACCTGCCCAAAAGAATCCAAGTCAAGTTTTTTCTCAATATCTCTCATAACATTTTCAATATTGACCTGTTCACTATCTTTTTCTACTAGGGTCCCTTCCCTCCATTCATCCATATTTGCAAATTGTTCAATCTCTGGAATCCTATGGTGAATGTATGGTGACAATATGTTCTTCATTCTTCTATCACAGATAAATCTGTTAGGGTCATATGGTATCCACACAAAACCCTTTTGCAACTTAAGATGATCTTCTACAATTATTTCTGCTTCTTTCCATGCCTCCCTAGTGTTACAGACAAAAGGACCTAACTGATTCTTGATTCTAAGTTGAGCTTTCTTCTTGGCATTATAAAAATGGACTAGGTCTGAATTTATCATTTGCCTGAAATATTCCAATGCAAAGAGCCTCATTGGAACATACTTTGGTAGCTTAAAAGGGCAGAGCTCACACCCATATATCCTAATTTCTATATGGTTCTTGTATAGGTACCAATCACCTATTCTGTACTGCTTGGAGAGTTGAAGGATCTTCTTCATATCACCATTGATCCTAGGAGGGGAAACTCCTGTCAATAAGGTGGTTGCTAGGTGAACAAATAGGTCAATGAATTCATTGTAGAAGTAAGGGGCTTCAAAGGAACTATGGAAGACCGCAGACCAAAAGATTACAGACCTTGGATTTCCTCTGGTGTCAAGTTTCATGACAGGGAAGGGGAAGTTCTCTGACTGATAATACAACATAAGATGATATATGAAAGTGATTTATTTTAAAACTCCTTTATTGTCTAGTCTTAAGAACTAGCCATGAATCTTATTAGCAATATAGGAGGCATAGTCATACTTAACAGCAGGGGGCTGTCCAGGAGTAAAATTTGACAACAACACTAGAGTTATCTCATCAACAAACTCACTAGTGTTGAATCCCATAATCAAAGATATCATATCAATTATTAGTTGTCCCATATCTATGAAGAAAGTTTGCATATAAGGAGGTGGGCCATCAGGTTGATGTTTTGGTGACATGAAAGTCTGACAGATGCATTTTAGTTCTGACTGAGACAGTTGAGTGGATTTCTCAAGTAAATATCCCATGGAAATGGGAGTGAGAGCCTGACTGGAGTGGAATTGCAACATTTCGTTGATGGATTGAGCAGTTATTGGAAAGAGGACTGTTTGGCTTGGAGACATAATTGCTCTACGGTTAGGGTCATAATTGGCCTGGCACTAGTGGATTATATCAGGGAAAACATGAACTGAGGGGAGAAAATACAGGGGAAGGTTAGATTCCCACAATCCTAGGATGTCAGAGCCATTCAGATAGTTATCCATACTTTGGCAAAAGACTTTAAGGTGGTTTTTATCAGTGGATAAGTCTTTTATCTGAAATTCCTTATCCGCAAGAGGTAGATAGTTTAAATCTTTATGAGGAGCATTCGTGGGTGCAACAGCCAAAGCCACAGGGGTTTCCATTTCTAGTCCTTGTGGATTCAGAAAGGAATTTGGGTTTTCAATGAAAAATGGGTAAATTCACAGGTCTAGGAACTTATATGGTGAAAAAAGACTAAATTTGCAGTAAATTTTTGCCTTTTATGTGGAATTGCAGTGTAAAATGTGAATTTGCAGGGTTTTGGTGGAAATTGGATAAATACCTGTGTTCGGGGAGCGAACAGTGAAAAACCAGGTATAGGCAGTAGCTAACAGGTTCTGAGCTGCATTGGCTGCAAGTTTCTTAGCAAGGTGGCGGTTGGAAATCTTCGACAGTTGACCTCGACGTTCTTTGCATGGGAACACTGGTATACGGTAAAAAACAATGAAAATGACATTCATTTGTTTTATTAACAAAGTCAAGGTTGGTGGGGGTTTTTTGGTTTTCGGGCAAATGACATGCGCGAGGAGTGAATTGACATTTTTGTTGTATATGGAACAGCGGTAAGTGGTTTCATCGCACCGCTTTTGGGGATGGGTGGTATTTAGCCGGGAGCCAGTGATTCCACAGATCGCTTGACGTGTGGCAGATGTTCGGGGAGAAAACCACTTAGTGATCACGCGCTAACGTGTGGTCACTAAGGGGTGTATGATATTCATTGAGGCCATCAGATCTGGAGGACCTGATTGGACGGTCGATGGGAGGCGCGATACGATGAGGTTTAAAGGAGGGCGGGCCCAATATAAATTAAAGATTTTAATCATATCGGGGGCGATGCGATTGGCTGGGAGAGTTATTAATTAGTCCAGATGACTAAATTAATCCTCATTAAAGGTGGCGGGGTCGGGTTCTTAATTAACTATAGGTTAGTTAATTAATCCCATTTATTATTCGTTTTATGGTTATACTTAACCATCGGGGTGGGATATATAATAATTTGGGGTTTTTTCATATTTATAATAATACGGGAGTGGGTAGTTTTCTTTTATTTGGGAATTATATAATAATAGCATTAGTGGTTAATATGACCGAATGAATGGGAAAGCGCTAAGTGCGATGTTTTCCGAATATATTTCATCATACAACATATTGACTTAAGCTAAAGTGTATAAAAGGGTTTTTATGAAGATTTTTTAAATTTTCCTAAGTAAAATAGGATTTTACTTAGGAAAAGATTTATGAAGTAAATGAATGACTTATGGATGGTTTTTAAGCACTTAGGCTTTTAAATTATTGGGCCGAGGGTCCGGTCCCTCCAGAAGTCAGAGAAATGCTCTGAGCCCCTCTAATTTTAAAATGCCTTAGTACGTAGGGGGAATTAGTGAAAATTTAGGGAAAGATGAGAAGGGGAGTTAATTATTTAACCTTGCCTTGCTTGAAATGCTTCCAGTGTAATGTCTGCCTTGCACTTTGTGATGAAAGTAAAAATTAACACATTTAGAGTCATTATCCATCACATGTAATTCTGCAACATCATCTACCTACCCTACCTACTTTAACCTAACATTTTTTCTTCTTTATTAGGATGCACTTAGACTGGCAAACCCTTATCACACTTTCTTTTCTTTTACATGTAGATATCTATCTAAGTCTAGCCTTATTACATCCAAGGGCTAAGATTAAACTGTTGAGCTCCTTTTATTCACTCTACCTATCTACTTATTTGCCAAGATTAAACAGTTTGGTCAGATTTTATTCTCTATCTCTAAAACATAAAATTCAAATATGAACTAGCCAAGCTTAAGCTGTTTGACTGTTCATCAATTGTGGCATAAGTTACAAGCTGCACACAATTGTTTATTGCATAAGAGTAAAAAGTAGTGGCATTTAGACTTGCACACTTTCCTTGGTCTTTATTTTGGTGGGGTTCATTTTCTTTCACTTTTTTGACCATCTTATTATTTTCACCCTTTGATTTTTCTTTTAGGGTATACCCTCTTTACATTTTTTAAATTTTTTGATTTTTTGAAAATATGGAAAACCTTTGCAACAAGGAAAGGTATGAACATATTCATAGCTCATCAAGTCAATCATGAAATATGACACCTATTGGTATAGGAGCATAACAGGATATGAAGGAGAGACAAGCATAAAGAAACTTGAAGACAAATAACTAATCAGCTTCATTGAAGCATTGAAAGGATGTAACAACAAATGAATCTAAGGAAATGACGACAAACAATAGAAAAAAAAGAGAAGAACGTGATAGCAAGCAAATAATAGACATTAATAAAAATCAGGGGCATCAAACAAGTGCAAGCTACAACCATTTGAACACCCACAAATATAAAGCAATAAATTAGCAAAGACATCATTTCTCTCAAAAAGAAAGTCATCAAAGAATCAACAAATCATCTACTCAAAAGAAAATTTCTCTGAGGCACCAAAATATTTTCTATGGCTACTATTATTCATGTACAAATTTTGGACTAAGGTTGTAAATTGTAGAATATATCTTGGAAATAATAAGATAAGAAATAGAAGAAATAAATCTTATCAGTCAAATAGAGATAGCTTATTGTAAATCCATGTAGAAATAATCCCAAGGACAAAAATCCTTTTGCTCCTTGATTTGATTATGTTAAATGTCACAATTGTCATAACTATGGACATAAATAAGTTCATTGTAAAACCAATAAACTTAGATCTACTTCTCACATTAAGCAAACATAAGAAGAAGCCAAACCATGGACGAAGAAAAATTCAGAAAGGGAAGAAGAATGTGGCATTGGCTTATATGCTTAAAACCAAGGAATTCAATGCTATGTGGACAATGGATGCTCTAAGCATATGACTAGTGATAAGAGTAAATTTTTGTCACTAAGAGAAGATAAGGCAAACAACCTTACTTTTGGAAATGATGCTCTAGGCAAGATTATGGGCAAAGGCACAATTAGCTTGGACAATGGTAAAGGAAAGACTAAGAATTTTATTTTTTTGGATGGACTAAAACACAACTTGTTGAGTGTGAGTCAAATGTGTGACCAAGGCTACAATGTCACTTTTCATTACAAAGATTGTGAAACAAATACTGCAAACATGAGGAAAGTAGTAGTTAAGGCTACAAGAACACCAAGTAATGTATTCGTACTAAATGATGGAAATGAAAAATGTTGTTTAAGGAAGCTTAATGAGTGTTGGTTATGGCATAGAAGGTTGGAACACTTAAATAGTGAAGTTCAGTAAACAGGAAGTTGTAAGGGACTTGCAAAAAATTTCAAAGCTAAGCAATACAATTTGTAAATCATGCCAAATTGGCAAGAAAGTTTGAGTGCTCTTCAAGACCAAAGAAAACTCATCTACCAAGCCTCTAAAACTAGTTCATATAGAATTATGTGGACCTTAAAGAAATGAAACCCTGAGTGGTGAGAAATAATTTATGCTAATCATTGATGATTATACTAGGTTTACGTGGGTTGCATTTTTAAGGAGAAGTTTGAAGTATTTGAAATTTTCAAAAATTTCAAAGCGATGGAATAAAACCAAACTAATTGTAAATCAAAATGCCTAAGTTTAGATAGGGAAGGGGAGTTTACTTCACATGAGTTTAATGATTTTTGTGAATAACATGGAATAAGAACTCAATTTTGAAGAGAAAACACCCCATAAAAAAATGGTGTGGTGGAGAGGCAAAATAAATCAATGCAGCAAATGGATAGAGCAATGTTGGATGAGGTAAGTCTTCGAAATATTTTTTGGGCTGAAGTTGTTGATACAATAGTCCATATTTTAAATAAAGGACATCTCAGCCCAAAAAGTGAAAAGACTCCCTATGGGTTGTGATATGGAAAACCAACCTCAATAAAGAACTTCAAAGTCCTCAGTAGTAAGTGTTACATCAAAATTAATGATGAAAATCTTGGTAAGCTTGATGCTAGATTTGATGAAGTGATATTTTTAGGATATTAAACTAAGAGCATAGGATATAGATGTTATAATAAACAATTTTGCAAGATAGTTGATAATGTTGATGTGAAGGTGGATGAGGAGTTACCTCTGAAAAGAAAGTAGCCAAAATTTATCATCCCACCTAATTAGACTAGTAATGAAGATGAAGATGAACCACATGAGGACTCAGGAGGAGGAGGAGAAGAAGATGCAACCTACTCTCACTAAAAAACCCCCTCATGGTATGTACCAAATAATCACCCTACAAATCAAATATTTGGGAATAAGGAAGTAGGAGTTCAAAATAGAAGAAGGTTGATAAGTACTTCTAGTCACATTTCTATGTTGTCCATGATTGATATAAATATTTTTCTCGAGAAAGACAAGATAAGCATTGGATAAGAGTTATGAATGACGAACTGGATCATATTGAGAAATATCAAACTTTGGATTTAGTTCCAAGACCAATAAATAAAAATTACATTCGCACAAAATGGGTCTTTAGGAACAAATTAAATGATGGACAAGTGGTTAGAAATAAGGCTAGATTAGTATGTAAAGGCTATGCTTAGGTTGAAGGAATAGAATTTTAAGAAAAAATTTCTTCGACAACAAGATTAGAGGCAATAAGAATGTTTCATATCATAAGAATTTCAAACTATATCAAATGGATGTAAAATCAAATTGTTAAATGGGAACTTGAAGAAGAGGATTATATAGAAAATCACGAAGGTTTCCAGTCGTTAGGAAATACTAAGGAATTGTGTAGGATGAAAAAGGAGTTGTATGGACTAAAGCAAGCACCCATGGCATGGTATTCAAGATTAGAAAAATGCCTACAACAACAAGGCTTCAAAATAGGGACATATAATAGTAATTTATATATCAAATTTGAAAATGATAAACTTTTAATTTTATTGTTTATGTTTATGGCGTCATTTTTGGTAGTGATGAAAATTTACTTAGCCAAAATTTTGCAGTTGAAATTCAAGATGAGTTTGAGATGTATGTGCTTGGGGAAATTCCATTCTTCCTTGGATTATAGATTACACAATCATAAAAAGGTATATTCATTTCCTGGGGAAAGTACCTCAAAGAAATGTTGAAGAAATTTGGAATGGAAGAATGCTCACATATTAGTACTCCTATGGTCATGGGATGCAAGCAAAGAAAATAGTATGAGCCACTATAAGTAAATAAAACAATGTTTCGATCAATGATTGGCAACCTCTTGTACCTAACAACCTCAAGGTCAGACATTATGCAAGTTGTTAGTGAAGTTGCAAGGTATTAATCAACCCCCAAACAAAGGCATCTCTTAGTTGCCAAGAGAATTTTCAAGTATTTAAGAGCCACAATGGACTTTGGTATATGGTATCCAAAGGGAAAAACCTCTCTTTTACTGCATACACAGATATTGATTAGGTTGGAAGTGTATATGATAGGAAAAACACGAGTGTTGATGCTTCTTCCTAAGGAATTTTTTTGTGGCTTGGGTGAGAAAAAAGAAAATGTTTTTCCCACTTTCTACTACTGAAGATGAGTACATAACAGTTGTAGCAAGTTGCACTCATATTTTGTGGATGAATAAAACATTACAAGACATGAATGTAACTTATGATGAACCCATTCCCATTATATGTGATAACACAAGTGTTATCATTATATCCATGAACCCTGCTCTTCACTAAAAAATGAAGTATATCCCCATAAAGTACCATTTTATTAGAGAAAATGTGGTTGATTAGATTGTGAGGTTGGAGTACATATCCACAAAAGAACCAATTTCTAATATATTCACCAAGTCTCTTGCTTGAGAGCCCTTTTATTACCTGAGTCAAAAGTTGGAAGTGATGTCTCATTCATCTATTCACTAGTTTTCTTCACCAAAAAAAAGGGAATTTGTCCAAATATGTCCAAAGATAGCTATATGGTTAGAGAGAAGAAAAGAGACCAAGCTCAGGAGAATATTTAAGATAAAAAAGAGTCGTTAAAATTTAGGGGGAGCATAATGCAATCCACGGATAGTAAAATTTCAAATTTTCATACCTCATAACTTCTTCTTGTTTTTCCCTGAATTGGTATCAATTGATTTAAGTTACAACTACTATTAGGTTTTAGCAGCAACTCAAATCATTAGCCTGTTATATCCATTTAGGAGGGGTAGATAAATCCCTTTCCCATTGATTTCAAAGGGGGAGAATGATCAGTTATTGGCACCTCAAATCCAAGAGAAGAATGAGAACAATAAAAGGGGGAGAGTGAGCAGAAAATAATAGTTTCATCATCTTGACAATGGGATTCAACCACAAAATCCATCAATCACCATTTTTAGGTGGTATTTCCATTAATTCCAAAGGGGGAGATTGTTGATTATGTTGGAAGTTGTTGTCATTGATGTCAAGTGATGTCAAATTTAGGGGGAATTTTGTTTATTTTTCATGTGTGATGCTTATGTTGTTATTGATGTATTTGTTGTTTCTATTAACAATGTGCTAAGCTTATACTAACTTGCTCGTTTTTTCAATAGCCTATATTTGAAGGCATTCTGTTTGCATGTAACTTTTCAAAAAGCCCATGGAATGTGCTTGGTTGGATAGCAATCTCAGAGATATTTCCAGTGGTTTATGGAAATTAGTCTAACTCTCTAGGAATGAAGAAAAAGCTTGAGTTTGAGGTGATGGACTTCAATAAAGACTTGGTCATGGAAACAAGGCAAGGAATGAGAAGGTTGTCGGATCCCAAATTTCCCATAACCAAACCAAAGGTGGACCCCAGTATGACATGGTTCTTTGAGGTGAGGACATGTGGTAGGATGATAACATGGCACCCTATGGTCATGACATGTGGCAAGTGGATTTTTCCTTTCTGGGTGGCTAAGTGGCCCTTTTTCGAGTTACGCATGGTTGTGACATGGCGGTGACTTGGGATAATAAGTGGCAAATAGTGATATGGTAGTGGCATGGACATGGCATGGCCCATCTTCCATAAGCCATCAATGCATAGTGGAAATAGCGTGTAGTGGGCTTGATTAACCTCATTTGGAACCATGTTGCATGAAATTTCACTGCATAGGACAACAAATTTGACCCCCCTCCTGTGAAAGTTTAGATAGTCAGGGAGGCCTCGATGTGACTTATTTGTCATTGGTTTTGATCAATCACTAGGAGCACTTTGATAATTGGAGGATATTTAACTACATATGGGACAAAAAGCGGACCCCCTCCCTTTGTTAAAGTTTGTATAGTCAAAGGGTCCCCGATGTGACTTCTTTATTGTCAATTTTGATCAGATCATAATGTGTGCTTTAGAAATTGTGCTAAAAAAATGTAGCAAGAAAGTCTCAATTTGATTTTTCCTTGGTCAAATTAAGAAAATTCGAATTTCCACATCAATAGACAACTTGGATGTAGTTAACTTGTGTGACATGGCTTGTGTCACTCAATTTACTCTTTAAATTAGAGTTATAGGAGTTAGAGTTCAGTTAAGCATGTGTGATTTCTAATTTGTAGCAATCAAGGTCAATTTTATCAAGTTGTTTTCATCTAAACTAGTTCCAATTGTTAGAGGAACTAGTGGAACGTTATTTGTGCAGTGAGATTTCAGTCTAACTCAATGATCATCTAGTAACTGATCAATCAACACAAAATAGCTAGTGCATGTAGAGAATTTGCATTCCCTTGTTGTGGTGGATATTCCAAGGTAGTGTAACATCAGTTGTAGACTAGACTTAAGCGTACAAGTGTTTCATCCAGTCAGATGATCAACCTTAGGAATTACACAAACATTTTGGAGGAAATTCCTAAGTAATAGGGGTCTAATTTCCTCAAAGACTACGCAAATAAATAGGGGCTCAAGAAGAGGCAAAGATTGACTAAATCTAGGTCAGAGATTCTTAGTGAGCAGAGAGATAGGTTATTCACTTGTAGGTTGAGCTCAAATTGAGCTAGTAGTTTTAATACATCTCTATTCATCACATTAATGCAAACAAGAAAAGGGGTTTTAGTAGATTGCTTTCTCCTAAAAAAATATTGTGTGCATGTTTGTTATTTATAATTGCATATTTGTGATTGATGTTATACATTGTGAATTAAATTCCACAGAGAAGTAGAGTAGGTTTGTGTCTTGTGATTTTGATTAAAGTTTCATGAGTAGTTGAAAATCTACACCATAATTTCTACATGGTATTAGAGCAGGATTCACATTAGAATAGGAATTTCGAAGTTGTTTCTCGGGAGGTTCGATTTTTCAATTCAGTGTAGCAGGATCTCTTCAGAGTTAGGAAGATGACCTTCAATGGGTCGAGACTAGTGTATTCCTTGGAAGGCAACTCTAATTTCATTGAATGGAAGGATTGCATGGAGGCAGTATTGGATGATAATGGATCTCTAGAATATGTCAAGGAAAACATAAAAAAACCACAAGCATCTCATGCACAAAACCTAGCCCAATGGAAGAAAGATGTAGTGAATGATAGGATAATAATATTGGAGGAAGTATGGGATCACATTGCCTCAAATATCCATGGGAAAGAAACTCCCTTCGCAATGTGGAAATCACTGACAAAATTGTTCTAGAATAGTAGTGACCATAGGAAGCCAATTCTCAAGGATAAACTTCGAAATATAAAGATGTAGAAGAATGACACTATCCCATAGTATTTGAGAAAATTTACACAAATTCATGATGAACTTTGTTGGGTTGGTGTTAATGTTGCAGAAGATGACTTGGTAATCCTATCCCTCTAGGCCTTCCCAAGAGTTGGCATAGATACCAAGATTCATTGAACATGAGGGAGAAACTACCGAATTGGGAACGCTTATGGTATGATTTGGTACAGGAGGAAATAAGGTAGAATACCAAAGATGGGACTTCATCCAAGGGTGAGAATGAAGAAAGCTTCACATTAGTTGGAAATGGAAAGAAGGGGAAAGGGAATAAATCTCAAACCAAACCAGAATCTAGTTAAGGGAGAAAGAAGAAAGATTTTTCCAAAATTAAATGCTTCAATTGTCATGAATTCGGGCACTATGCCACAAAGTGTCCACAAAAAAAGTCGAGCAAGAAGAACTCAGGAGGAGGAGCAAGTGAAGCCTTGGATTCACAATTTGAGCTTGAATTCATACTTATCGCATGCATGGCCAAAACTGTGATGGAGAGCGTGTGGTACTTGGACTCAGGTGCATCGTTCCACATGACATGGTGTAGAAACTTTTTCAATGTCTTGGAGGAGAAATATCTCTAGATGCACATCGAGTTGGGGGATGACGGAAGGCACAACATGACTGGGATTGGTACAGTCACCTTTTAGAGGGAATCGGGCTCCCCTTTAAGACTCAAGGATGTCATGTCCATTCCAGGCCTAAAGAAAAATATCACCTTTGTTGCAGTTTTGGAGGACCATGGTTATGATGTGATCTTCAACAAAGGGGAAGCATTCGTGAGACACATAGCCACATGAGAAGTGAAGCAGATCGAGGTTTGTGTGAAGAACCTGTATAAGCCATATGTGGAAGATTGTGATGCATTAAGAAGTAAGGTGGAGAAGGTGTAGAGTCGTGATATCGGTGAACTTTGGAACAAAAGAGTTCACCATTTGCAACATGGCACCTTGAAGATTATGCAACAAATAACCACTAGCCTCCCCAAATGAGCACTTGAGAAGAAATTTGTATGCAAAGGATGTACCTTGGGGAAGTATGCAAAATCCACATTCCATGATCGGGATAACAAAGAACATGCAGTCTTGGAAAGGATCCACTCTGATGTCTTTGGAACTTTCTCGACAGACTCCAATGCCAAACACAAATATTTTGTCATTTTTATTGATGAATTCTTAAGGAAGCGTTGGACCTTCTTCATGCAGAAGAAAGATGATACATTCTCCAAATTTATTGAATTCAGGAAACTAGTTGACAAAAGAAATTAGAAATAAGGTGAAGGCTCTTAGGAGTGATAATGGAGGAGAGCATGTTTCGAATGAATTCAAAAGTTTATGTGTGAAAGAAGGCACTAGAAGATAGTTAACAACACCCCACAACCCATAGCAAAATGGGGTGGCTAAGAGAAAGAACCATGGCATTGTGGGAGCTATGAGGGCTATGTTGCATGACCAATGCCTACCTTTGTATTTGTGGGTTGAGGCATGCAACACAGTAGTCTACTTGAATAACTAGAGTCCCCATTGGATTCTTGGTATGATTAACATGGAGGAGGATTTATCGAGGAGAAAGTCGGATGTTTCACAGTTCAATATTTTTGGAGCCTCTATTTACTATCATGTCTCTAAAGAATCAAGGAAGAAGCTTCAGATGACAACATATTTGGGGGTATTTTTGGGTTACATGGAAACTCCTCACAACTACCATGTGTACTTACCTTCCCTCATAATGACAATTTTGCGAAGGGATGTAATGTTTTATGAGGAGAAAGTGATGCAACGCTCTCTTGAGAGGGAGCTTCAAATCCCACCAAAAGAGGATATTTTAGCTCCAAAGGAGGAGCCTCGGGAATTTGTGGAGTAGCCAAAAAATGAGGACAAGAGAGTGAAGACATCCACTCAAGTAGAAACATCCATAGAAGGTTGAAAAAAACTAGGGAAGTTGATAAACTTGTGCAGGATGCGAGGGAGAATGTGGGAGCTCCTTCAAATTTTCACAGGAAAAGGAGGTCACCTGAGAGGTACACTAGCTACATGTCTCTAATGACTAAGCTTGTAGAGAATGAGCCATCCTCTTTCAAGGAAGAAGTAAAGAAACCTGTATGGGTTGATGCAATGGTGGAGGAATACGAATCCATTGTAAAGAAAAGTGTTTGGGAGGTGGTCCCAAGACCGGAAAATAAATCAGTTGTGGGTTTGAGATGGATCTTCAAGGTAAAGCATGCAACAAAGGGAAGCATAGAGAAGTATAAGGAAACATTTGTGGCCAAAGGATACTCTCAAGTTGATGGAATTGACTATGAGGAGACATTTTCTCCTGTAGCAAGGTACTCACTCATTAGACCAATTATTGCACTCGCTATAGAGATGGGGTGGAAGATCCACCATATGGATGTAAAGACAAGATTTTGCAATGGAATTATTAAGGAGGAGGTGTCCACTGATCAACCAGAAGGCTCTGAGACATTTGATTGAGAATCTCATGTGTGCAAACTCAAGTGTGCATTGTATAGCCTCAAACAAGCACCTCATGCTTGGTACACTAGGATCAACAACTATCTCACTAGTTTGGGCTTCATCAAAAATGAAGCGGATGAAAACCTCTATCACATGAGGACCTAACTAGTTGATTAGATCTTGCAAGGGAATTTAAAATGAAGTACATGGGTCTCATGCACTACTTCCTTGGTCTAGAAGTATGGGAAGGTGATGGGGAACTGTTTGTGTCTAAAGGAAAGTATGCAAATTATATACTACAGAGATTCCACATGAAGAGTTGTAAACCCATGGAGACACCTCTAGCGACCAACTAGAGGGGAGGATGCCACTTCAGGTGTGGAAGTGGATGCTACCATTTATCAACAACCAGTGGGTTCACTCATGTATCTTGTGAACACACGACTAGATATGTGCTATGTAGTCAACAAACTGAGCCAAGCTATGGTTAGCCTGACCAAATTATATTGGAAGGCAACTAAGCATGTTTTACAGTACCTCAGAGGCACTACCCAGTTTGGACTATGGTACAGACGGACAAAAGGAGTGAAGTTGTGTGGCTTCATAGATGCATATTGGGTAGGGAGTCCATCTGACCGAAAGAGTACATCTGGTGGTACTTTTAGTGTTGTTCCGCAGTTATTTCATGGTACAACATGAAGAAAAGATCATTGGTGCTCAACTTGGCAGAAACATAATACATGGCTACAAATCAACTAGCATGTGAGGCGATTTGGATGAGAAAGACATGTGTGGGAATATTTGGTCAGATGATGGATCTAATAGTGATCTATTGTGATAATCATAGTTTCCTTAAGCTCTTTGAGAATAATGTATTTCACGATCGATCCAAGAATATAGATATTAGGTATCACCATTTACAGGACTGTGTGCAGAGGCAGATATTGTTACTACAGTACATTCTAACAGAGGAATAAGATGCTGATATTTTGACAAAATCATTGTCAAGAGGGAAGTTCGAGTTACACGTGTAGGATATGGGTAGTTGATAATCCATTTCTTATTGAAAGGGAGCATTGAAAAATGAAGCAAGAAAGTATCAATTTTGTTTTTCCTTGGTCAAATTGAGAAAAACCAAATTTCCACATTAATAGACAACTTGGATGCATTTAACTTGTGTGACATGGCTTGTGTCACTCATTTTACTCAGTAAATTTGAGTTGGAGAAGTTATATTTCAGTTAAGAATGTGTGAGATCATTTTTTGGGATTCAACTGCGTTAAGTAAGTCATTCAAACGTATGACCATTTCCATGAGAGGTAGTCGTAACTGACTAATTTCTCATGATTTTTGAATAGTTCACTTAGCACTCATTGCATCGGGTGATGCTCACAGGGGTGAAGAAGTGGGATTGAAACTAGTGAAATGTGGAGAACGAATCACATAGCATCAATCATCACTTCCGGGGCTTGCAGTAACCAGGACTTCCCAGGAGGTCACCCATCCTAGAACTCCTCTGGCTCAAGCGCGCTTAACTGTGGAGTTTTTCCCCACAATCAAGCCCACTTAGCTTGCTACCCCATTTGCAAAACCTTAGCAAGTATTGTGCCTCATGAACCATTCAAGTAGAGATCCCTTGACTCTTTTTGAATTTAAGTATGGGGGATTTACGCAGTGCATTATATTAGATCATTTTTTGGGATTCAACTGCGTTAAGTAAGTCATTCAAACGTATGACCATTTCCATGAGAGGTAGTTGTAACTGACTAATTTCTCATGATTTTTGAATAGTTCACTTAGCACTCATTGCATCAGGTGATGCTCACAGGGGTGAAGAAGTGGGATTGAAACTAGTGAAATGTGGAGAACGAATCACATAGCATCAATCATCACTTCCGGGGCTTGCACCCGGTAACCAGGACTTCCCAGGAGGTCACCCATCCTAGAACTCCTCTGGCTCAAGGTTAGTTATTTCAAGTTTACAATTTGTAGCAATCAAGGTTAGTTATTTCAAGTTTTTTTCAGTTAAACTAGTTCTAGTTGTTGGAGAAACTAGTGGGAGGTTAGTTGTGTAGTGAGACTTCAGTCTAACGCAGTGATCATCTAGTTAACTCATCAATCAACCCAAAATATCTAGGGCATGTAGATAATTCAAGTTCCCCAACTGTGGTGGAGATTCCAAGGTAGTGTAACATCAATTGTAGACTAGTCTTGAGTATAAAGGTGTTGCATGCAGCCAAATGATCAACCTTGAGAATTCTGCAAGCATTTTGGAGGAAATTCCTAAGTAATAGGGGCCTAATTTCCTTAGGAATTGAGCAAGGAAATAGGGGCTCAAGAAGAGGTATAAATTGACTAATTCTAGGTCAGATCTTCTCAGTGAGAAGAAATATAGGTTATTCACTTGCAGGTTGAGCTCAAATTGAGCTAGCAATTGTAATACAACCCTATTCATTATATTAATGCAAGCATGTAAAGGAGTTTTTAGCATATTTCTTTCCCATGGTAAAATACTATGTGCAAGTGTGTTATTTCTCATTGCATGTTTGTGATTCATGTTCTAAATTGTGATATGAATTCCACAGACTAGTAGAGTACATTTGTGTCTTGTGATTTTGATTAAAAATTCATGAGCAGTTGCAAATCTACACCATAATTTCTACAAATTCGTGGATATTTAACAAATTTAGTGTTTTTTGTTTTGGACACTGAGATTGGAAATTTGGTGTTTCAGACACCAAATTCAGTTGAAACTTAAGGGAAAATATTTGATGTTTTGGATGCCAAAATGAAGTTAAAGGTCATGCCAAAATTAGTTACAGGTCAAAAATAAAGGATGTCCAAAAATGACATATCACAGATATTTCTACAACTATAAAAGGAGATAAGACAATGTGACATGTATTTGTTCTTATGAAAATTGAAGAGTTGTAGGTATTGTTCACATAGAAGCACAAGCAACTCGAATAGAATGACAAAAAGAGAGGAAGCTAAGCAGTAGAGAGAAGTGAAGCAGAACTAAGACAGAGTTGAAGTCGAGTGTTGTGGAAAGGTTGAGTGTGCAGATCGGTTAAATTCTATAGCTACTGTGAGGTTTAACATTGTAGATATGAAATATTAAGAATTTAATTATTGAAAAGTAATTACATCCAAGAGAAAATCAGTGAGGGAGAAGTTGTGATTTGGTGAGGAACATTAATTGAATAAAGAGAAGGAGGGTGTTGCAAAAAAAAGATCGAAGAAGATATTCAGATTTGAGATTTGATAATTGTGTCAGAGATATTTCGATTAAAGAGCCTCATATTTATGTTTGAAATTGTATGAATTAAGGGATCTGATAGTTTGAGCAGGTAGGTGCTTGTAGATCAAGGGATTGGAGTCTGCTTCCAGCAAGGGACTGCTTGCAAAGAAAAGGGGGTTGGGTTGGAGCCTCATGTAGGTTGGTTCCTACATAATTTGATGTAATTTGGAGTTGGTGCTTGCATTTAGATCATAATAAAAAAGAATTTGTGGTTTTCTCGCATATGTGTTTCCATGTAAACATCGTGTGTTCAAACTTTATGTCATTGATTCATTGTTGCATTGTTGAATGTGATTAATTTTCTAAAAAATTGTTAAAATTTATAAAATATTGATTCACCACCCCCCTGCCTCAGTATTTTCCTAGTTTCCAACATATAATACATATGCACATCGTAATATTTTGAAACAATACATATAATCATACATTGTTGTTTGAAGTGATAGTGATTTTCATGATTGTATCATAGATGTTGTAATATAATTTATAGGCATGAGGGTGAACTAATAATAAAAATGAATTGTTGTCTATTTTTATGGTAGGCAACATTTAGCGAGTTGAAATGAATACAATGCTCTAATGTGTATATATTTTAATGAATATTTTTACAAAATTTCAATTAATTATTTAAAAATTAATTACTTTTATAATAATTTTGAATTTTAATTATTGTGTTTTGATATAATTATTGCATTAATGCATTATCCATTGTGTAGGTTACACCTCTATTGATTTTAACAATGTAAACCATCCCATATATTATTTAATTCACAACACAACATTTTACAATGTTTGACAATGCAATATAATTGGAAACAATTTTTATTATACATGAATAAGAGACCCATCATTAAACAAAACGGGACATTATAAAGGTGCATAATAATCATAATGCAACAAATATGTAATTTTTACACTTAATCGTAACCTATTGGCATGGAATTGGAACAATATGTCCAATACATTAAATAAAATGTAAATATGTGATTGTTACACTTATTCATAGATGTTCTCACCTAATTGGGACAATATGTTGAGTACATTAAATAGAATCCTTGATTTTCAAAAGCAAATATTTCAAAATATCCAACTTGCAATAAAATTTAAGTAGATGGATTGTCAATCATCATTTGATCAATCATTGTCATCACTTAAGTTGCATGCAAACCTCATTTCTTCATCTCTTGCAAACGGCATTGTAGTTGGGTTGTTTATCCTAATGTTTTGTTGATTAGATTGTGCTTGATGTTCCATCTCTTAATTTTCCATCTACAAATATAGAATTAAAGTGTGATAAGTATATCGACCTTTATATGTTATAATTTACATGATTATGTAAATCTAAAAGAATACCAGAGTAGAAAGTTCTTCATGAGTGACAAACATTATTTTGAAATTGTGCTTTATGCGTTTTCTCAAATCCACTCCATCATTTGTTTTCTACTTGTTTAATTAGCCATGACAAGTGAAACAATTAATATAAATATTTATTTTATGTTTTCCCATTAATTATAAAATGGGGGAAGTTAAACAACATAACTACTTACAGATTGTACAACTAACCTGTAACAAACTTGGGTTTATATTTCATGTAATAAAATATAATAAAGGTAAAACAAGACCAAGGTCATGGGGCACGTATTCCAAGTTGAATGTTGGGCAAGCACTATAGTAGGAATCACTTTTGGTTTATTTATGGCTATGGATATTGGAAAAGGCATTGGAAAAGGAAAAGAGACAATAATTGGCATTTAAATATGAAATAGAGTAAAATATTAAAAAAGGAAGGTAAGGAGACATATACTTTCATGCAAGGGAAATTAGAAGAAAAATGAAGAAAAAGGGGACCTCAATGGTAAAAATGCATCAGAGAAACAATTCACAACTTTTGGTCAATTTCGGCTTGGATCATTTTTGAGTGAGAGAGAGAGCTCTAAGAGGAGAGAGCAAGTACGCAAGCAATAAAAACAAAGAAAAGAAAAGAAAAGCAAAGGAAAGTGAAGGAAAGTGAAGGAAAACAAGGATAAGGTTGGATCAACACCTTCAGTAGGGGGATTTTACTGGTAACCGGTTGCATATGTGATTTCCTAGCTGAGGTGTGAATGCATGGTACATGAATTTGTTTATTTTTTTCATTTGTTGTCATTGGCATGGATTTTTTTTGTTTTGACAATGGTTTCAGCCTTGCCTTGTCATTTCTTGGATAGCCATGGTGATAGGCCTCTAAATTAGACATAAATTAAGGCCCATGCCTCTAAATTAAACATAAATTAAGGCTTATGACCATCCTTCAGCACATTAAACCTCTCTTTTTGCATTAGATAATGTATTTTTAACTTTAATATATTCATTAGGAAGGTTTATGAATAATTGCATATTTGTGCCTAATATTATTTATTTTTGTGGAATATTATGAGAATATTGGGCAAATTATGAAGATTTGGAGGAAAAGATAATTTAGGGACTTGATTCCTACTACATGAAGATTAATATTAAATAATAAATCAACAAGATATTATGGAATTATGGCACACATTATGGAACTCCAATGATTGAGAAAATCTAGGAATGTGCTCCCTGCTATTTAATGTAGATTCCTAGTATTGGGACCCAAATCCACTAATCAAGGGATTTTGTTTGGGAAAGATTCCTCCTTTCATGGAGAATTATTTCTAATTTTGTATAAGTTCCAGGTCGAATTTTCCTCTAGGGAGATAATTTTCATTAGTGTTCTTGTGGAGAGAACTCATAGTTCTGCAGTTACATTGTATTTTCTTGCAGGGATGTATTTGTATTGATGAAAATAATGAAGGTTGGTGTCATGTTCAGTTTATAAATCTTGCTACCCACCATAGGTCTCTGAGTTTCCTTGGGCTTGGCCATCCTAGGAGCCTCAGAGCCCTTTTTTATCATTTTGTTTCCTTCTTTTCACTTCTTATTCACATGCATCTCTTGTTTTTGTTTATTTCTACTTTTGCATTTAGTATTAATGATTTCTTGTTGTAGGATTGGGTTAAATGGTTGATGTAAGTTCTTTTGCAGGATCACAAACATCATTTAATCCTTGGGAAAGGTTTTTAAGGTAATTGTAATCATTGAACTACTTGCATTAGCCTTCTTATTCCCAAATCTAGATTTCCAGAACTCCTTTGTGGCAACTAGCAATAAACTTCTGCTATTTCTTAGAGCATGTTAACGAGATTCAATCAACTTGATTCCACTTTTATAATATCACAAAAACATTCTAGTTCATAAAAAAAATTACCCCATTGCATTTGCACTTGATTAGGTTAGGCATTTTATAGATTTACTAGCTCACTAGTTCTCGAATTTCTAGATTTTCGACTAGTAATTTTTTGCTAGTTTTTAGCATGGGTTAATAGAGGTCTTTTTGAGTGACTCCACTTGGAATGGAGATCTAAGACATCCTAATCAATAAAAAAAGTTGTCCCATATAATTTGGATTTGATTTTCTTGGTCATTTGATGAATTATAATTTCATATAGTAAATTTGTAACATTCTGTAGTAAAAGAGGGGATCTTGTAGGAGAACTAGGGGATCTTGTAGGAGAATTAGTACATCCTGTAGGAAATCCTGTAGCGACCTATTTTGAGCAAAAATTGAGAAAAAACATCATTGAAGTTGGGATTAGGCCTCTACTTGACCTCCATGCCATCAAGACCATTTTAACCCTCTTCCTCCATACCTGTCTCCCTTGCTAAAGAACAAGTGAGGATTAGCATTTTCATTTATAAAACAAAAGGATTAAAAAAAGAGTTCTTTTATATTCACACATGCGCATAACAGTTAATACTCCTTAGATTAGACTCCATGCTCAGTTAGTTTAAATCATCACATGTGATAAATAGGGTTACGTTACGTTTCTTTTACGTTTAGTTCATGATCTTTATGTAATTAGAATATGTTTCTTTCCTTGTACTTTATTTCTTGCAATAGGTTAAGGTTTCCATTTCAAGCATTTCATTTTTTGCAATTAGTTTAGGATTTGGTTTCAATCATGCACTCCATCACATCTTGACAGCAAAGGAAGGACACATTGTATGTTGCACATATAGTGTCAATACCTCTTAAGTTTGTACGAACCCCGGGTTGATAATTAAAAGTCAGTAGCCTTGGGAGTTGTAGCATTCTTGCTGCAATATTGAGCCTCGTCACTTTTTGGCGTCGTTGTTAGGGAGGTGTCAAAGTATGCATTGTTTTATTCCCTAGTTGATTCATTTCTTTTTACATTGTGCAAAAAGCAAAAAATATTTGCATTAGGCATATTTAATTTCAAAAGTAGAAAACTACATTGCATTATAGTTTTCATTCAATCATAAAAAAAAAACTCTAACACCAACCCATCCCTCCCTCCCATTTGATCACGTGGTGCAGTAAGAGACACATCACCATTCACTTTTGTAGGTAGAAATGGATGGAGATGATGACAATGAGGAAGATCCTCTCAGATTTCCCATTCAAGATACTTGTGGTAGTGTGCACATGAAGAACATCCCTCCATCTTTTCTTCCAAAATTTCATGGTCTTAGGTTAGAGGATTCGTAAAACTTTCTCTTTGAATTTGAAATTGTTTGTAGATCTTATGGTTACTTATTAAAACTCAAAAATTGAGATTGTTTCTGGCAACATTGAAGGATAGAGCTATTAAATGGTTCATCAGTTTAGGGACTAATTCAATAAGATTATGGAATGATATGAAAAAGATATTTCTAGAAAAATATAAAGATCGTGATTTTAAAGAATAAATCTTTAGAATGAATCAAAGAGAATATGAGAGTCTAGAGGATCTAATAGAGGGGTTCATGTATAATGTTAAGAGGGAAAAACTACATCATTTAGTCCGATCTGACACACTAAAAACCCTCTTACTTAGAACAATTAGGGAGGAGTGGATTGATATTCTTAATCTCATGAGTAGAGGTGATGCTATCAATTATCATTTGAAGAAATTTGTGAAACATGCGAACACATATCAAGAGGAAGAGCAAGAGTAAGTAAATAAACATCAAGATTGGTAAGTCAAGCTAAACTTGGAAATTTATTTGATGACTTTAAAATAGAAATTCTTAGCAATCTAACCGAAAAATAGAAACATTAAGAATATAAAATGAGAAAAAAGAAGATGTTTATATTTGTGTTGTCCATGTAGAAACACATGATGTTAAATGTTTCTTCTCATTACCAAGGTTGAAGGAAGTTCACCAAGAGGACAATGGAGCAAGTCATTTGCTAATGCAGCTATGTTATGTAGCTCCAAGAGGACCATGGCAGCCTAGTCAACCTAGTATGATGCAAGAGTCTAATTCATAATTTCAATTTTATGCATATCCACCTCAAAGTAATTGGAACACGCCATTTCCTTGGCAACATTGGCCATCTCAACCCCAAAACCAATCTTGGAAACAAGGTTGGCAAGGAACTTATGGGAGCCATCCACAATATCCTCAGTATTTTCCTCAATATCCTCCATACCCAACTCCATGTTATCCCTACCATTCATCTCCACCACAACCCCAACCACATCCATCTCAATTATCCACTCCCACTCAACTACCTGTACCACCATTTCCAAACCCACACATTGAAGTAACTCAACCCACTTACAATGTTGAAGTACAACACTTCCAAACATCTCCTCTTGAGATCAATGGTATTCACCATAGCTTAGGAAGAGTATTGCAAAAAATAGATTACCTTGATATCATTTAAGGACCACATCGAGAAGAAGAAGATTCAAATGAGAAGACCACAAAATCATGGGTTGCACTTGATGAAGAATAGACATCAAAATCAGAGATCGAGAGAGCTCCCTCATGGTTACCATCAAATCCTCCATGTATTCAAGACAACAATCAACAAAAATAGAAAGATTTGAAGGTCATGGTAGAAAAAGACATGAAGAATGATCCAGATAAGCAAGAAAACCAAGGACATCAAAGTTATATTGAGGTTTGGTTCCAGAAAATCAACAAGATGGAGCATCACTCTCTTCTTCAACTATGCTTGATCCTTTCAAAGTCAAATCATTTGGTCTCTGAAATCCAGGTACATGGCAAAGCATACATTTCAAGTCCACGCATCATTTTGTCTGTCATCTTGATGTGCACATGGCTCCATTGGAAGTATTATTATACTTGAAAGTGATTTTGTTTTTGGAGTAGGATAGGGTAGAAAGGAAAAAAAATAATAAGAGAAAAAATAAAAATCTCAAGTAAAAACCTCCTTTGAGGCGCTTGAGATTGGATCATTGATTGAAAACTTCCATGAGGCAGTCAATGGGTTGGAGAAGAAGAAGAAGAAGATCCTAGGTGAAAAACTTCTTTGAGGCACCTAGGTAGACCTACTAGTTGATAACCTCATTGAGGCAGCTAGTAGGCCTAATATATATATATATTTGCTCCATGTATCTCTTTGATGAATGTAGGTGCTCTCCAACATCTACAGGAACAAAAACAAGTTGGCACCAAAGAAAAGAAAAGAAGTCAAAATTTGACTTTCTCCTCCTTTGCTCAAATGCTCCAACAGGACCAAGACCATGCTAATCCATCACCCTCATCTATTTCCACCATCCACTCATCATTCCCAAGGTTCTACCACTCATTTTCCTTGCTGTCCCAAAATACTATAGAAAGGCTCTGTTTTACTACAGGAAACAAAAATACATAGAGCAGAAATTTGTTTTTGCCATAACCTGAAAACCATGCATCCATTTACCAAGATGTTTTAGGGGGAGATGCATATGGATGATGGTAACATGCTCAAGTAATTTTAGCAAATTCCAAGGCACAGTATTAGAGAAATCAGCCTCCAACACCTAAAGCCATTTTTACATTTTCTTGAAAACCATCCATCCATTTAAAACGTTGTTTCATGGGGAGATGCATATGGATGATGGTAACATTTCCAATAAATTTTAGCAAATTCCAGTGCATGGTTTCCAAGAAATTGACCTCCATCACCTTCAGCCATTTTTAGTTTTTCTCACGATTCGTGCATCCATTCACCAATTTGTTTTTATGGGGAGGTGCATAATTATGATGGCAACATGCTCAGAAAGTTTTTGGTCAATTCATTCTACTGTTTGGGAAATATGGACAAAATAAATCTGTGACAAGAGGTTGTCCTAAATTACTACATGGGTTTCCTGTAGTACTACAGGAAGTTCTGAAAATCTACAGGAAAGGGAGTCCGATGGAAAAAATATGATGCAAGTCTATTTTGGGATAGAAAAAAGGACATTGACTTCACCACATCTCAGTCAACACCCATCATGACAATGTCACTCTATGGCCACACCTTCCACTCATTCCAATACCTATTTACCCTCCAACAGAGAAAGGACACAAACATTCAAAACAAAAGGGCAGCTACATCAGCCTATTTGGAAGTAACAGCAGGCTCCAGGCCTAACCTTCAACACCATGATTGAAAGAGGAGAAACATAACTAAAGGCACAATGAAACTCCTCCAGAGCTCAACATCAACAAAGGAAGCCATCACTTGCACATCAACAAGAAGAAAAGCCATTAGCAAAATAAGATCAACAAAAAAGAAAAAGGTAGTCAAGAAGATGTACCTGAGTCATGAGAAGCACAACAACATCAAGTCAGCAAAAACATGCATGTCTCTCCAACAACCATCAAGCAAGTATAGGTATGTAATATTCTTGACCTGTTCTCTAGAGCATATTATAGTTAGAAATTTGTTGTCAATGCATAAGAGATGAGGCTTTATAAGCTAAGGATGGGTCAACAATCTCAACCGCCTTCAACTAGTTAATTGCATCTCACTCCTTCACTCATGCAATGTTGAAAGGCCAAATTATAAAGGGTGATGATTTCAAGGAATGAGGATAGTAGTTAAAAGAAGATTTATTTTTTTCAAAGGCCAAGTCACCACAGCAATCTAAGCCCTCCATCCACATCCTATTCACTATCTATCCATCATTCATCCATCCCATTTCATAATTTCAAGAACAAACCCTACACTCTGTCTCACCCTAAAACAATTCTTGAAAAAAAACAAATAGAACATCCTGACCATTTTCACAAACCTACACTACTCCCTCTGAGCCCTAGCATTATCCTCCAAACTCTCTACATCATGTCACATCACTCCCATACAGTTAGAAGACTCTGAAGGAAGAAGGAATGACTACTACAGGAAGGCAGAATGCTACTACAAGAAGGAAGAAAGAAAAAATTGTGATAAAACCCAAAATGACAGTGCCTAAGAGAGACCTAATCAAAACAGAGAACTCCAAGGCCATTAGGAAACCATCTAGGCTACAAGAGAGAAGAAGAAGGCAACGAAAGGAAATAAGGCATCCACCATCAAAATAGAACTCAAACTACAGTGATGAAAAGAGACTTTCCAAAAGGTCTCTAATCTCTTTCTAGCATTTGTCCAAGGCCTAAACAATGTTATAGAAATGAGGGAAAGGCATGGGAGTCAAGTTGAGAGCCTGTCCTAGGCTCAGACTATCATTTATACTCAAAAAGTATTTCTTCTAGTTTTAACAGGGTTTCCGGTAGGTTTCCTATAGTTTTGATAGTAATTACAACAGGATGTCCTAGTTCTCATCTAAAGGCATTTTGAAGGTTTTAGATGTGTCCAAATGGTGGAACAAGGTAGCAGAAGGTTGATAAGGATGTGAAAGACCTTGCTAAACTAAAAAATATTCAAGAATCCATCTTGAATAAGGGGAAGAAGGCAAGGTAATGGTCTCAAGAAACAATGATTTTTCTTTGCACAAATAATTACTACATGATGTCCTAGTTCTCATCTAAAGGCATTTTGAAGGTTTTAGAGGTGTCCAAATGGTGGAACAAGGTAATAGAAGGTTGATAAGGATGTGGAAGACTTTTCTAAACTAAAAAATATTCAAGAACCCATCTTGAATAAGGAGAAGAAGGCAAGTTAATGGTCTTAAGAAACAATGATTTTTCTTTGCACAAATATGTTTTTGGGCTTGTCTTTGCAGAACTTACAGCCAAGATTCTTAATGCACAATAAATAGGCTACTAGGGCCATGAACGAAGCACAATGAGGTCACCAAGTTGCTCAGAGGATGAGCAACACTTTCAGCAGCGAGGTATGATGGGCCTCTAAATTAGACATAAATTAAGGACCATGCCTCTAAATTAAACATAAATTAAGGCCTATGGCCATCTTTCAACACATTAAACCTCTATTTTTGCATTAGGTAATGTATTTTTAACTTTAATATATTCATTAGGAAGGTTTATGAATAATTTCATATTTGTGCCTAATATTATTTATTTTTGTGGAATATTATGAGAATATTAGGTAGATTATGAAGATTTGGAGGAGGAGATAATTTAGGGACTTGCTCCCTACTACAGGAGGATCAATATTAAATAATAAATCAACAAGATATTATGGAATTATGGCACAGATTGTGGAACTCCAATGATTGAGAAAATCTAGGAATGCGTTCCCTGCCATTTAATGCAGATTCCTAGTATTGGGAACCAGATCCACTAATCAAGGGATTTTGGTGGGGAAAGATTCCTCCTTTCATGGGGTATGATTCCTAATCATTTTTTATAAGTACCAACTTGAATTTTCCTCTAGGGAGATATTTTTCATTAGTGTTCTTGTGGAGAGAACTCGTATTTTTGCAGTTCCATTGTATTTTATTGCAGGGATATAGTTGTATTGATAAAAATAATGAAAATTGGTATCATGTTCATTTTCTAAATCTTGTTCTCTACCATAGGTCTATGATTTTCCTTGGGCTTGGCTATCCCAGGAGCCTCAGAACCATTTTTTATCATTTTTTTCCTTCTTTTCACTTCTTATTCACATGCATCTCTTGTTTTTGTTTATTTCTACTTTTGCATTTAGTATTAATGATTTCTTGTTGTAGGATTGAATTAAATGGTTGATGTAAGTTCTTTTATGGGGAGGTGCATAATGATGATGGCAACATGCTTAGAAAGTTTCAAGTCAATCCATTCTACTATTTGGGAGATATGGACAAAACAAGCCTGCTACAAAAGGTTGTCCTGAATTACTACAGGAGTTTCCCGTAGTACTACAGGAAGTTCTAAAAATCTACAAGAAAGGTAATCCAATGGAAAAATTATGATGCAATTTTGTTTTGGGATAGAGAAAAGGACATTGGCTTCACCACGTCCTAGCCAACACCCATCATGACGATGTCAATTTATGGCCACACCTTCCACTCATTCCAATACCTATTTACCCTCCAAAAGAGAAAAGACACAAACATTCAAAAAAAAATGGCAACTACAACAGCCTATTTGGAAGTAACAACAGGCTCCAAGCCTAACCATCAGCACCATGATTGAAATAGGAGAAGCATAACTACAGGCACAATGAAACTCCTCCAGAACTCAACAGCAACAGAGGAAGCCATCACCTACAAATCAAAAGGAACATAACCCATCAGCAAAATAAGATCAACAAAAAATAAAAAGGCAGTCAAGAAGATGTACCTAAGCCATGAGAAGCGCAACAACATCAACTCAGCAACAACATGCATGTCTCTCCAACAACCATCAGGTAGGTATAGGTATGCAATATTCTTGACCTCTTCTCTTGAGCATATTATAGTTAGAAATTTGTTGTCAGTGCATAAGAGATGAGTTTTTATAAGCTAAGGATGGGTCATCAGTCTTAGCCACCTTCAACTAGTTAATTGCAACTCACTACTTCACTCATGCAATGTTGAAAAGTCAAATTATAAAGGGTGATGATTTCAAGGAATGAGGATAGCAGTTAAAAGACGATTTTTTTTTTGCAAAGGCCAAGTCACCACAGCACTCGAAGCCCTCCATTCACTTCATATTCACTGTCTTTCCATCATTCATCCATCCCATTTCATAATTTCAAGAACAAACCCTACACTCTGTCTCGCTCTAAAACATTTCTTGAAAAAAAACAAACAGAGCATCCTCTCCATTTTCACAAACCTACACTACTTCCTTTGAGCCCTAGCATCATCCTCCAAACTCTCTACATCATTTCTCATCACTCCCATACAGTTAGAAGACTCTGAAGGAAGAAAGAATGACTACTACAGGAAGGTAGAATGTTGAAAGAAGAAAGAAAAAAATGTGCTAAAACTCAAAATGACAATGCCTAAGAGAGACCTAATCAAAATAGAGAACTCTAAGGCCATTAGGAAACCATCTCGGCCACAAGAGAGATGAATAAGGCAACCAAAGGAAATGAGGCATCCACCATCAAAACAGAACTCAAACTACAGTGATGAAAAGAGACTTTCCAAGAGGTCTCTAATCTCTTTCTAGCGTTTGTCCAAGGCCTAAAAGATGTTATAGAAATGACGGAAAGGAATGGGAGACAAGTTGAGGGCTTGTCCTAGGCTCATAATATCATTTATACTAAAAAATTATTTCCTATAGTTTTAACAAGGTTTCTTGTAGGTTTCCTGTAGTTTTGACAAGGATTACTACAAGATGTCCTAGTTCTGATCTAAAGGCATTTTGAAGGTTTTAGAGGTGTCCAAATGGTGGAACAAGGTGGCATAAGGTTGATAAGGGTGTGGAATACTTTGCTAAACTGAAAAATATTCAAGAAACCATCTTGAATAAGGGGAAGAAGGCAAGCTAATGGTCTCAAGAATCAATGATTTTTATTTGCACAAATAGGTTTATGGGCTTGTCCTTGCAGAACTTACAGCCAAGATTCTTAATGCACAAGAGAGAGGCCATCAAGGCCATGAATGAGGCACAATGAGGTCACTAAGTTTCTCAGAGGATGAGAAACGCTTTCAGCAGGGGGGTATGATGGGCCTCTAAATTAGACATAAATTAATGCCCATGCCTCTAAATTAAACATAAATTAAGGCCTATGACCATCCTTCAGCACATTAAACCTCTCTTTTTGCATTAGATAATGTATTTTTAACTTTAATATATTCATTAGGAAGGTTTATGAATAGTTGCATATTTGTGCCTAATATTATTTATTTTTATGGAATATTATGAAAATATTAAGCAGATTATGAAGATTTGGAGGAGGAGATAATTTAGGGACTTGCTCCCTATTGCAAGAGGATCAATATTAAATAATAAATCAATAAGATATTATGGAATTATGGCACAGCTTGTGGATCTCCAATGATTGAGAAAATCTAGGAATGTGTTCCTTGCCATTTAATGCAAACTCCTAGTATTGAGAACCAAATCTACTAATCAAGGGATTTTGGTGGGGAAATATTCCTCCTTTCATGGGGAATGATTCATAATAATTTTTTATAAGTACCAAGTCGAATTTTCTTCTAGGGAGAAATTTTTCATTAGTGTTCATGTGGAGAGAACTCGTATTTCTGAAGTTCCATTGTATTTTCTTGCAGGGATATAATTGTATTGATGAAAGCAATGAAGATTGGTGTCATGTTCAGTTTCTAAATCTTGTTCTCCCCCATAGGTCTCTGATTTTCCTTGGGCTTGGCCATCCCAAGAGCCTCAAAGCCCTTTTGTATCATTTTGTTTCCTTCTTTTCACTTCTTATTCACATGCATCTCTTGTTTTTGTTTATTTCTACTTCTGCATTTAGTATTAATGATTTCTTGTTGTAGGATTGAGTTAAATGGTTGATGTAAGTTATTTTATGGGGAGGTTCATAATGATGATGGCAACATGCTCAGAAAGTTTCAGGTCATTCCATTCTACCGTTTGGGAGATATGGACAAAACAAGCTTGCTACAAAAGGTTGTCCTGAATTACTACAGGAGTTTCTTGTAGTACTACATGAAGTTCTGAAAATCTACAAGAAAGGCAGTCAAATGGAGAAATTATGATGCAAGCCTATTTTGGGACAGAAAAAAGCACATTGACTTCTCCACATCTCAGCTAACACCCATCATGACAATGTCACTCTATGGCCACACCTTCCACTCATTCCAATACCTATTTACCCTCCAATAGAGAAAGGGCACAAACATTAAAAAAAGGGCAGCTACAGCAACCTATTTATAAGTAACAATAGGCTCCAGGCCTAACCTTCAGCACCATGATTGAAAGAAGAGAAGCATAACTACAGACACAATGAAACTCCCCCAGAGCTCAGTAGAAACAGAGGAAGCCATCACCTGCACATCAACAAGAAGACAACCCATCAACAAAATAAGATCAACAAAAAAGAAAAAGGCAGTCAAGAAGATGTACCTAAGTCATGAGAACCACAACAACATCAAGTCAGCAACAACATGCATATCTTTCCAACAACCATCAAGTAAGTACAGGTATGTAATATTCTTGACCTATTCTCTTGAGCATATTATAGTTAGAAATTTGTTGTCAATGCATAAGAGATGAGGCTTTATAAGCTAAGGATGGGTCAACAGTCTCAGTTGCCTTCAACTAGTTAATTGCATCTCACTCCATTCATGCAATGTTGAAAAGTCAAATTATAAAGGGTGATGATTTCAAGGAATGAGGACAACAGTTAAAAGAATAATTTTTTTTCAAAGGCCAAGTTAGCACAACACTTCAAGCCCTCCATCCACTTCATATTCACTATCTATCCATCATTCATCCATCCCATTTCATAATTTCAAGAACAAACCCTACACTCTGTCTCACCCTAAAAAAATTCTTGAAAAAAACAAATAGAACATCCTCTCCATTTCCACAAACCTACACTACTCCCTCTGAACCCTAGCATCATCCTCCAAACACTCTAGATCATTTCTCGTCACTCCCATATAGTTAGAAGACTCTGAAGGAAGAAGGAATGACTACTACAGGAAGGCAGAACGCTGCTACAAGAAAGAAAAAAGAAAAAATTGTGCTAAAACCAAAAATGACAATGCCTAAGAGAGACCTAATCAAAACAAATAACTCTAAGGCCATTAGGAAACCATCTAGGCGACAAGAGAGAAGAATAAGGCAACAAAAGGAAATGAGGCATCCACCATCAAAACAGAACTCAAACTACAGTGATGAAAAGTGACTTTCCAAGAGGTCTCTAATCTCTTTCTAGCATTTGTCCAAGGCCTAAAATATGTTATAGAAATGAGGAAAAGGCCTGGGAGTCAAGTTGAGGGCCTGTCCTAGGCTCATACTTATATCATTTATACTAAAAAATGATTTCCTTTAGTTTTAAAAGGGTTTCTTGAAGGTTTCCTGTAGTTTTTACAAGAATTACTACAGGATGTCCTAGTTCTCATCTAAAGGCATTGTGAAGGTTTTAGATGTGTCCAAATGGTGGAACAAGGTAGCAAAAGGTTAATAAGGATGTGGAAGACCTTACTAAACTAAAAAATATTCAGCAGCCCATCTTGAATAAGGGGTAGAAGGCAAGCTAATGGTCTCAAGAAACAATTATTTTTCTCTGCACACATATGTTTTTGGGCTTGTCCTTGCAGAACTTATAGCCAAGATTCTTAATGCACAAGAGAGAGGCCACCAGGGCCATGAATGAGGCACAATGAGGTCACTTAGTTTCTTAGAGGATGAGCAACACTTTCAACTGGGGGTATGATGGGCCTCTAAATTAGACATAAATTAAGGCCCATGCCTCTAAATTAAACATAAATTAAGGCCTATGACCATCCTTCAGCACATTAAACCTCTCTTTTTGCATTAGATAATGTATTTTAACTTTAATATATTAATTAGGAAGGTTTATGTATAATTGCATATTTGTGCCTAATATTATTTATTTTTGTGGAATATTATGAGAATGTTGGGCAGATTATGAAGATTTGGAGGAGGAGATAATTTAGGGACTTCCTCCCTACTACAGGAGGATCAAATATTAAATAATAAATCAACAAGATATTATGGAATTATGGCACATATTGTGGAACTCCAATGATTGAGAAAATTTAGGAATGTGTTCCCTGCCATTTAATGAAAATTCCTATTATTGGGAAACAGATCTACTAATCAAGGGATTTTGGTGGGGAAAGCTTCCTGCTTTCATGGGCAATGATTCCTAATCATTTTGTATAAGTACCAAATTGAATTTTCCTCTAGGGAGAGATTTTTCATTAGTGTTCTTGTGGAGAGAACTCGTATTTTTGCAATTCCATTGTATTTTCTTGCAGGGATGTAATTGTATTGAAGAAAATAATGAAGATTGGATTCATGTTCAGTTTCTAATTCTTGTTCTCCACCATAGGCCTCTATGTTTACTTGGGCTTGGCCATCCCAAGAGCCTCAGAACCCTTTTGTATTATTTTATTTCCATCTTTTCACTTCTTATTCACATGCATCTCTTATTTTTGTTTATTTCTAATTCTGCATTTAGTATTAATGATTTCTTGTTGTAGGATTGGGTTAACTGGTTTATGTAAATTATTTTATGGGGAGGTGCATAATGATGATAGAAACATGCTCATAAATTTTTAGTTAAATCCATTATACCGTTTGGGAGATATGGACAAAACAAATCTGCTACAAGAGGTTGTCCTAAATTATTAAAGGAGTTTCCTGTAGTACTACAGAAAGTTCTGAAAACCTACAAGAAAGGTAGTCTGATCGAAAAATTATGATGCAGAAATATTTTGGGATAGAAAATAGGACATTGACTTCACCACATCTCAACCAACACCCATCATGACCATGTCACTCTATGGCCACACCTTCCACTCATTCCAATACCTATTTACCCTCCAACAAAGAAAGGACACAAACATTAAAAAAAAAAGGGCAGCTACAACAACCTATTTGGAAGTAACAACAGGCTCCAGGCCTAACCTTCAACACCATGATTGAAAGAGGAGAAGCATAACTACAGGCACAATGAAACTCCTCCAGAGCTCAACAACAACAGAGGAAGCCATCACCTGCACATCAACAAGAAGACAACCCATCAACAAAATAAGATCAACAAAAAAGAAAAAGGCAGTCAAGAAGATGTACCTAAGTCATGAGAAGCACAACAACATCAACTCAACAGCATCATGTATGTCTCTCCAACAACTACGTGGTAAGTACAGGTATGCAATATTCTTGACCTCTTCCCTTGAGCATATTATAGTTAGAAAGTTGTTGTCAATGCATAAGAGATGAGATTTTATAAGCTAAGGATGGGTCAACAGTCTCAACCACCTTCAACTAGTTAATTTGAGCTCACTCCTTCACTCATGCAATGTAGAAAAGTCAAATTATAAAGGTTGATGATTTCAAGGAATGATGACAACAGTTAAAAGAAGATTTTTTTTTGCAAAGGCCAAGTCACCACATCACTCCTAGCCATCCATCCACTTTATATTCATTATCTATCCATCGTTCATCCATCCCATTTCATAATTTCAAGAACAAACCCTACACTCCGTCTCACCCTAACTTTTTTTGTAAATAGAACAAATAGAGCATCCTCTCCATTTTCACAAACCTACACTACTCCCTCTGAGCCCTAACATCATCCTACAAACTCTCTACATCATTTCTCATCACTCCCATATAGTTAGAATACTTTGAAGGAAGAAGGAATGACTACTACAGGTGTAGAGCATTGGAAAGGTATGTTTTAACGAATAACTTAGTGGTGTTTCAAGCAATAGTTGTAACCTTTTCTTTGTTATAAAATAGGGAGAATGTAACGAGAATGAGCACGAATGACCCAATCACTAATAGTTATCTTCTCTATGCAGGTAAAGACAAAAGTGGGAAAGCGCGGTGCAAAACGAGAATTCCATGAGGAGATAACGGCTGTCCCTCCAAAACCAAATAAAATCCAGACCAGGGCGAGTAAATCAAGGCAGATCAATCCGGGACGAGATGAAGGACTGTCAGTTCGGAAGGCTAGGCAGAGAAAAGAGAGGAGTTAACAGTTTAACAGATCAAAGATCCTGAGGGATCGTTACTTTCAATTATTTTGTTGTATAGTTAACTCCGCTATTACTTGTATAAAAAGGGACAGCATCGAAGACTTAAGGGACTTTTGATTATCTTGTATCTTTACTTTTCGTTTACAGACTTCACAGTTGGCTAAACTCAGACTATCGAGTCTCTTTGAGACTTAGTTTTGCTGTACTATCATTGATGCGTTAATATAATATATTTGGTGTTACTTTCTCCCTGCATCTGAAGTAAGTTACGGCGGTGTGCCATTGGAAGCTAAGGGCCCGGCTCCAACGGACACTGGCTGATTGTATCATTTACAGTTTGGCTTTGTGCGGTTTGTTTATTGTTTTTAATAATCTGATATACTTACATGTTGTTCCATACTTGTTCATCAGTAGTTTTCCTTTTGTAAATCTTTGTAACAAGTTTACATCATATTTCCAGAATTGATCACATAACATTGTTCTGAGCTGTTCACTTCTGTTACAGAATTTATAAGTGGAACGTTTTAGCTACATATGGATGGAGTGATGATCATAAGAAGATGGAATTAATGTCATGTGTGGACTACTAGTGATTATTTCAGATTATGTGTATATATGATTGACGTTTCCTGTTCATGGTGATTTGCTGTTCCATTTGATTAAGCTGTCTACTTGTACAAAAGGTTGCTCTTTCTTTGTATAGAATTGAGAGTGTTGAACTCGCGAGATTTAGTTTCTTTACTGCCGTTCCTTTTACTGCTGTTCCATTTCTGAATTGCCGTTCCATTCTGCTTTCTTGCTGTTCCTTTTTACTTGCATTCATTGGTTTGGTGTGAGAGGAGGATCAAGGCTGTCGTGAGACACAGCAGACGCTATTATGCTCCCAGATCCATGATCCATACTCTAATTCCTTTTCCTTCATCAGTTTCTAGAGGGATGGGTTATTGCTTCCGTACCCTTGACTGATAAAATTGCCGTGTGTGATTCTTTTATGAAAAAGTAATTTAGCCATAGCTTAGCATCCGTTTACTCTTGTATTTCTTAGACCTATACTACTAAGCATTACTCTGACAAATAGCCTCAAATTGAGATACCCTTTACAATAACAAAACGCTCCCGGATTGACTTGTAATGTGAGATAACTAGAGGTGAAAAAGACCCTTGTTACAACTCTACATTTTGGCGCCGTTGCCGGGGAAAGGGTATAGCCATTTGTCTTTTTAAACAGGGTAGTGTACGAATCTGCTAGGGGAGGGTTGGATTTTAAAAACGGAAGGTAAGAACCTGCGTACGGAGCACGTAAAAGCCCTGCTCCACCGTCCACTTTCCTAGCAGAATTGATTGGTTAAATAGGATTTAGCAGCTTAGTTGGAGTGCATGACTAAGCAGAAAAAGCCAGAAAAAGATCAAAAGCCTCCACCCAAAGCCAAGGGGCCGGTGACCCTTGGACGAACGACCTTCATCGACGAAATCTATAAGAAAGCCGAATCTCAGCCATCAGTAGGTTATAGGAAAATCAATTCTAAACAGCCTACTAGTTCCCTTCAGGCCTCGGGATCACCATCTGAAGCCTTTGCTGAAGTGCACAGTCAAACAGAGGAGCAGGACTTTCAAGAAATTGAGAATTTGACTCCTGGACTATTGCACGAAGGGAATCTTAGTAACCTTTGCGAAGGAGGAGGAGAAACAGGGGAAACCGGGGAACCTAGATCTCCTATTGAACCAAACCAGCCTTTAAATAGCCCGGATAAAGGAAGCGCTGCAAAAATCTTCGTTGAAGGAATTCATTCACCTCAGACAGTTGGGACCATCATTATCCCTGATAAAGGGAGTGTTGTCAAAACAATCCCTGTTAAGACTACCCCTTCTCAACCAAGGAACACTCTCTTGGAAATTCCTGAAGATTACTGGCATATATTCGATCCCATGGTGCAGAATCAGCCAAATACCCAGACCTCCACATTGCAATATCCTATAGTAGATTCTGCAGCAAATGCGCCCATGAAAGCTATCCCTCTCCAGCATATCCCCACATTTCATGGCCTTACATCAGAAGATCCGGATGCATTCTTGTTCGAATTTGATGTATTATGTAGAGGATACGATTACACCACCGATCCCCAGAAATTAAAATTGTTCCCCTCCACATTGAAAGGGGCTGCTTTAAGATGGTTTATGGGCTTAGGTGGTGGGGTTATTAACAATTGGGATCAAATGAAAGAAGCCTTTTTAAAGAAATATCAGGATTACTGTAGGTCAAGAGAACTAAAAGATGAAATCTTTCAAATGTCAGCCAGACCAAATGAAACTCTAGAAGAATATGTAGAACGTTTCCAATATAACTTGCAAAGATCTCCCTATGCATTGTTACCTCTGCCTGATAACGTGTTGAAAACTGCATTAATTAGAGGTATGAAAGAACAATGGATTGAAACGTTGAATATTATGGGGAAAGGAGACATTTATCAGGAAAATTTTGCTGATATCATTGATCTGTGTATCAGGAGCTCGATAGGCAGCACGAGGATAAAACCAGCAGAATATGATCGCTTTACCAGAGATAACAGAACATCAACAGAGGGAGTAACACGTGTGGAACTTGGAAATTTGCTAGAAAATTTTAAAACTGATATCCTGGGGACATTAACTACACAGCTTGATATTGTGCAGGCTAAACAGAAGCAAGCAGAGGCGGAACAGAATCTAGCGATCTTCTGCCCTCGATGCAGGAAGAAACATAGCCACAAGGAATGCCCGCTGGATACAGTCCAAACATGTGCTATCTGCACCAAGGACCACCTGACTGAAAGCTGCCCCTCACTCCCTGGTTTGAAGGCAGTATACAAAGAAGCAGAAGAGGAGCCAGAATCAGCATATTTTATTAACCAGCGTCGTCAATGGCAGCCAAGGCAATCTAGTATGTTTTCAGACCCCTCCTCTTCTTTTCAACCTCCGCCGTTCAATGCTCAGCAACAGAATATGTGGCAAAATCAGTCTCAGCCCCCATTTTTGAATTGGTCTCCTCAAATGTTTCCTACTCCGAATCCTTGGATGAACCAATTTGGCTGGCCAAACTGCCCTTATCCCCTACCATATTGGCAGAATAATTCATATCCTCCGCAATGGACCCCTTCTACTTCGCAAGGTTCACCCTGGCAGACAAGCTGGCCAAAATCGACATATCAGCCAGCAGGATCAATTCCACTCCCTCAACCAACTCTGCCAGCCTTACAACAAAATCCCCAGCCTAATCTGAGACCGTAGCTCCCAGCCCAACCCAACCCCAATCCGAATAATAGACCAGTTCAATCTCTTCAAATTATAGAATCCTCAGAAATTGAACCTGATCTGCGGGAGTGCAATGATCTTCAGTTAAGATCTGGGCGAATAATAGAAACTGAGGGACATAGAACAACTCACATTGAAGATCAGTTACCTATAGAACAGCCGTCACAACAGGAAGATGTAAATAAAGACCAAGCTCATCAGCAAGTAATTACATCTCCTCCACCTTTCCCAGAACGATTGGCCATTCCACGACCAACGCAATATCCAGATTTTGATATTCTGGGAGAACTACAAAACTTGTATATAAGAATTCCATTCCTTCAAGCTATACAGGATATCCCTATATATGCAAAAACCATAAAAGACCTGTGTAGCAGAAAATCAAAAAGAAATGTAACCTCTAACCCAAGAGTCCAGGTAGTCGGCACCTTATCCGACCTCCTATCAGGAAAAGAAACACCAGTTAAATACGAGGACCCTGGAAACCCAATTGTCACTGTTCAAATCTATGGGCAGACCTTGACCAACGTCTTAGTTGATCTAGGGGCTGCAATTAACATCCTGACAACATCAACTTGCCAGAAGCTCGGAATTACATCGGTAGAACCTACTTCCACTTTGTTAGAACTAGCTGACCGATCAGTAATTAGACCAGAAGGCACCTTGTATGATGTCATGGTTTCAGTGGACTCCTGGGAATACCCGACCGACTTCCTGATAATTAATTCAAGAACCCAACTAGATGGACATCCGCTAATCCTAGGTAGACCGTGGCTCACTACTGCTGACGCCTACATTGGTTGCCGGCAGGGAAACATGACCATAACCAGAGGGCCGGATATCAAAAATCTAATCTTGTACCCTCCAGCGCAGCCAAGCATCACGATGATGAGAACCAACCTGCGCCCTGCCTCATATATCACTGACAATATTAGACCCCCATTAACAGTCCAGGAAGCGCTAGATTTCAAAGATCAAACGGAAGATGATGCCATCAATAAATTCATTAATCAAACAGAATCCACATCGTATACACAATGTTTTATGATAAAAGCGGCATTTGATAACGAATTAGAGGAGGATCCTCTGAAAGACGAACATGACCAAATTATACCTGTGACTTCTGTCGCTAATAGAAAAGTAGTGCAAATTGAACCGAGGAAAACTTTAAATATTAATGCTAATCTGACACCAGATCAGGAGACAAAACTCATCCAGCTGTTACGAAAGTATCAGGAGGCATTTGCATGGGACTATCCCGATATGAAAGGGATTGATCCCCAGCTATGCACACATCATATTTATATCGAAAAAGATGCAAGACCTGTTCGTCAACCACAAAGAAGACTCAATCCCCATTTAAAAGATGTTGTAAAAACTGAGCTTCAGAAACTTTTATATGTTAATTTTATTTATCCTATCTCTGACAGCAAATGGGTCTCTCCACTTGTGGTAGTACCTAAAAAGAACGGGAAATGGAGGATCTGTGTGGATTATAGAGAATTAAACAAAGCCACACAAAAAGATCACTTCCCTCTCCCATTCATAGATCAGGTACTGGACACCTTAGCAGGCAAGAAATTCTTTTCTTTCTTGGATGGCTTCAGCGAATACAATCAGATTCAGATTGCCCCTGAAGACCAAGATAAGACTACCTTTACTTGTCCCTGGGGAACGTTCGCTTATCGAGTCTTACCTTTTGGTTTATGTAATGCCCCAGCCACATTCCAAAGGGTTGTTCTTAGCATCTTTGCAGATTTAATTAATGATGGATTGGAAGTCTACATGGATGACTTCACACCATATGGAGATGACTTTGATCCAGCTCTAGATACTCTCGAAAAAGTCCTACAGCGCTGCATTACTACTAGACTTTGTTTGAGTCACGAAAAGTGTTACATGATGATGACCGAAGGACTCATTCTGGGACACTACATTTCAGCAGCTGGTATTCAGGTAGACCCGGCTAAAATTCAAATACTTTTGCTTATTCCGACCCCCACTAATCAAACAGAGGTACGCAGTTTTCTTGGTTTTTCTGGGTATTATAGACGATTCATACAACATTATTCACATATTGCCGCACCTTTACATGCATTAACTGGAAATGTTGACTTCTTATGGACAGAGAAATGTGATCGAGCTTTCAAAGAATTAAAGAAGCTGGTATCTACAACTCCAGTTCTCCGAGGACCTGATTGGAATTTACCATTCCAAATTTCAACTGATGCCTCAGACACAGCAATCGGTGCAGTTTTGGGCCAAGAAGAGGATAAAAGACCATACGCCATCTATTACATCAGCAAAAATTTGACTCCGGCTGAATTAAATTATACTGTCACCGAAAAAGAATTTTTAGCTGTGATACACGCTGTTAATAAATTTAGACACTATATTACAGGCTATCCCGTTATTTTGTATACAGACCATTCTGCTATTAAGTATTTAGCAAATAAGCCCATTACAAATGGAAGAATAACCAGGTGGTTGATCCTGTTGCAGGAGTTTGATATTACAATCAGAGATCGACCGGGGAAAGAAAACCTTGTAGCTGATTTCCTCTCACGAATACCAAAATCAGTTGAAGCAGCAGCAGTCGAGGACCAATTTCCAGACGAACACTTATTTGTTGTCGCTGTTCAGATTCCCTGGTACGCTGATGTTGCTAACTATCTTGCAGTAGGTAAGCTTCCAAAACATTTAACCCCCAATGAACGGAAGCAGATTGTTCAGAAAAGCACTCGATTTTCGTGGGTTGGGGGCTATTTGTTTCACACAGGCGCAGATATGGAAATCAGAAGATGTATTCGAGAGGACGAAATCTTTGATATCTTGAAAGCCTGCCATGATGGGCCATGTGGAGGACATTTTGCTGACTGAAGAACAACACATAAAGTATTACAAACGGGATATTACTGGCCTACAATTTTCAAGGATGCGAAAAAATTTTTCCAGGCCTGTGATAGCTGTCAGCGTGCAGGACGACCTGGTCCAGCCGACGAAATGCCTTTGTGGCCTCAATTAGTGATCGAACCTTTCGAACGCTGGGCTCTGGACTTGATCGGACCCATCAGCCTGCCATCAAACCAAAGAACCTACATTTTGGTGGCAACTGAATATGTTACCAAATGGGTGGAAGCGGAGGCATTGCCTAGAGCTACAGAAGATTCGGTAATACAATTCTTGTTCCATTTGTTTGTACGCTATGGTCTTCAAAGAGAAGTAATTACAGACGGAGGACCACAATTTGTGGGACATAAATTAGCTGCAACACTCAATAACTATAGTGTCTAGCATAAAATTACTACCCCATACCATCCGCAGGCAAATGGGCAAGTGGAGAGCAGCAATAAGGTAATAGAGTCTATTTTGACAAAAACCGTTGCCTCACATCGGCGTGATTGGGCCGCCCGACTTCCCGAAGCACTGTGGGCTTATCGAACCACATGGAGGAGCACCACCGGCTATTCACCATATCACTTAGTGTTTGGAAAGCAGCCCATTTTTCCTATAGAATTCGAGATCCAAACGCTGCGAACTACCCAAGAAGTCGGATTGGATTTAAGCGAAGCACAGAAAAGTCGATTACACCAAATTAATGAATTAGATGAAATAAGGCTCTCTGCATTACAGAATACAGCACTGATTCAACAGCAGCGAGCCAAATGGCATGATGCGCTCATCAAAAACAAGATATTTCATGAAGGAGACTGGGCTCTGTTATATGATTCTAGATTTCAGGATTTCCCGGGGAAGCTTCAGACTCGTTGGTTGGGACCATACGAGATTCAAAAAGTCCATAACAATGGGACCCTTACTCTGATCACAATCGATGGATCTGGACATACATTTAAGGTAAACGGCCACCGAGTTCGTCTGTATCGCAAACCGCTCACTCGGGAATCTTTTTGTCAGCAGCTACGCCAAGATACTAACATTGAGATTATGGGCAAGGAAGCAAAAACTTCCTCACCTATAGATCAGTAAAAAATTCATCTTTTATTACCATATCTGGTATATAAGATTGTAAATTTTGTATATATGTTTTTACCATTTGTGCACGCTGTTCCTTTTCAAAAGGAACAACACTTGTGTGTTTTTGTTGTTCCTTTTCAAAAGGAACAGCACTTGTGTGTTTTTGCTGTTCCTTTTCAAAAGGAACAGCATTTGAGTGTTTTTGCTGTTCCTTTTCAAAAGGAACAACATTTGAGTGTTTTTGCTGTTCCTTTTCAAAAGGAACAACACTTGTGTGTTTTTGTTGTTCCTTTCCAAAAGGAACAACACTTGAGTGTTTTTGCTGTTCCTTTTCAAAAGGAACAACACTTGTGTGTTTTTGCTGTTCCTTTCCAAAAGGAACAGCACTTGAGTGTTTTTGTTGTTCCTCTTCAAAAGGAACAGCACTTGTGTGTTTTTGTTGTTCCTTTCCAAAAGGAACAACACTTGAGTGTTTTTGCTGTTCCTCTTCAAAAGGAACAGCACTTGTGTGTTTTTGCTGTTCCTTTTCAAAAGGAACAGCACTTGAGTGTTTTTGCTGTTCCTTTTCAAAAGGAACAACACTTGTGTATTTTTGCTGTTCCTTTTAAAAAAGAGCAGCACTTGAGTGTTTTTGCTGTTCCTTTTCAAAAGGAACAGCACTTGTGTGTTTTTGCTGTTCCTCTTCAAAAGGAACAGCACTTGAGTGTTTTTGCTGTTCCTTTTCAAAAGGAACAGCACTAGTGTTTTTGCTGTTCCTTTTCAAAAGGAACAACACTTGAGTATTTTTGGCTGTTCCTTTTCCAAAGGAAACAACATTTGTGTGCTTTTACTGTCCTTTTTAAGACAATGCATCAGATGAACTCCTCCTCACCCTCCCTTTCAAAAAGGAGTAGTATGCTCTTGTCCCTTTCATATAAAGGATGTGTTGTCCATCCTCTTTCCAAGGCCATAAGTAGCAGCTATACATTTATGCACTGAATATAAAAGTCAGGATATATCGAGATCAGCATATCATAAATCGCTATCTTTAACAAGCCCTAGCATTGATGCAACAACAAAGGAAGGATCCACACACTCATCATTTTTGCTGTCATAGTCTCACCTCCTCTGCCTTGTTGGAAAATTTCATCATGTTAAGTTCCTACAATTTTCTCTATTATTACTTGGAAATAAGAATAGAAGATTTATATCTTCCTATTGGGATGACAAGACTTCTTCCGCCATTCCCACTCTTAAGGAGGGTTGAACCACCCTTATGTGTAATTACACAAGAGCAAAGTTTGTTTCAAAAGAAAAAAAGAGCAAAAGCAAAATAAATAAAAAATAAAAAATAAAAAAAAAATTATTTGTCAAATGCAGGATAGGGGGTTTCATTAAAGAACCAGCCTACTATGATCATAAGATTGGAAGCGAAGTGGCATTCCCATCATGGCCACCACACCAGGGATATGGTCCAACGGGTTCACTACATAAACAAACCTTGGAACAGGGGGTCTCATTACGAGCCGGCTTGCCCACGTTTCGCGCCTCTCTGTTGAATGGCATCATGGGTATCTGGTTACCAAGCCAGCATGATGGCCTACATTTTGACAATAATTGCTCTTCAAAAAATACACAAAGGACCATGGTTCCAGGGTGAAATAAACAACTCTGCCAAGGTTATGAACACCTGTCGGCAGCAGAGCTCTGTTAATGGTATCGGAGTCATAATATATACACCAATTTGGATCATATCAAATACTTCTTTCTATCCTCGTAATAATTATATCTTACACTTTGATGGATACGTCACATGAATATCTATCACCACCAATCATGGCAAAGGTATTGACTATGACGACCTCAGACTTTATATGAGTGCCAGACGTCCTATCCTCCTGTCTTGCATCACATCACGAAGGCTTATGCAAAACGCGATCTATCTTTTGCCTCGATCTCGGTATTTCCTTGTCTAATCTGAAACATGGCAAAATTCTATATGCTGTTCCTTTATGACTTGGTGACGGGATGGCGGCTCCTCCTCCATTTGATGGCTAGGACAGCCTATCATGTTGCGAGGGGGGAGGTGACCTCATTACTCCGCCGGCCACGTGTTAGCACATCATTCGGAAATGATATGGTACGAAGGTACGGTATGGGTTAACGGCATGACAATGCTATTTTTGCAAAAAGTTGTTATTTACAATTTATTTTCATGCATGCATGCTCTGTGTTTTTTTCTCTCGGCTGCGATTAAGTTTTTTGCGACAGATAATCGCTGTTCCATCTAGGATCCCGAAATAGAACCATGGGAGGCAAGGCTATCAGAAGCGAGCCTAGTAAGCTAGTAGTCTCCGAAGCTGCTCGGGAAATCCTAGAAAGGGCGGGGTGGCTAACTTATTCTAGCCGCCTGCGTAAATCAAATGAAACTGTGGCCATGGAATTCTTGCAGAATTTGCAGGAAGAACACTCCGTAGTGGGAGGGAAGCAGATAATGGTCATGAAGGAAATAATCGCGGAAGTAACAGGATTACCAGCCTCAGGACCAATATGGACGACAAAGAAAGAGAGGTTGCAAAAGATCATAGAAATTTTCCAAGACGAAGGACATAATCTAATAGTGAAGGGAAAAGGAGTGTTGCCGGCAACGCTAGGAGAGCCTTGGAGCGAATTGGCAAAGGTAGTGCAGAGCTACATCACCTGCGAGGGGCGAAAAGATGTGGTAAGACCGCGTCACCTTAAGCTCCTGGCTGTGTTAAAAGGAAAATGTTCTGTGAATCTCCCTGCATTGTTAAATTCATTACTGTATGATGCCTCTCGGAGCCTGAAAAAGGCACACCATGAAGACGCAGTGGTTAGCCACCATGGGTTGATCCGCCTGATAGTGAGCCACAGTCTCACTCAGCAGCAGAGTAGCTGGGGGGAGCTTATTACAGCAATTGGAGGGGGAATGGCATCACCATCCCCAAAGGCTAAGCATCCTGCTGGTACCTCTGAAACTCCCAAGAAGCCCAGAGAATCACCAAAACCCAAGCATCCCTCGGGTACACCCGAGCAACCCGAGAAACGCACGGAGTTAGTAAAACGAAAACGTTCCTCTAAAGCATCTGGACATGCAGAAAAACATAAGGAATTGGCCACAAAAGAGCGCGCTGCCTCGAAACGTAGGCATTCCTCTAGCACGCCTAAACAATCTGAAAAATGCAGAAAGGTGGTGGTGGAAGAGCAGGTGGCCAGCACACCCGAACAACCTGAGAGGCCTAGGAAGTCAGCTCGGTTGGCAAGGATAAAAGGCAGGCTGGAGAAAATCCAGCCAAGCATTGACCAGCCGATCGAAATAACAGATGAGCCACCAGCGCCAGAACAGGAACCCTCGAGGGAAAATGTGGAACGAGTTGAGAACGAAGCAGAAGCCGAGGAAGGAAATGAACATTCTGACTCTGAGGCTAAGGCCGACTATCCAGGGGCAGCCACTGAGCAGCCAATTCAGGAGGAGGAAATGGAACAATTGGGGGACAGCTCGCCACAGGACCACGCGGAGGAAGAAGAGCTGGCCACCATCTTGGCCAGCTTGGGAGATTATGCTTCACCTTCCAGTCCAGCAGACCCTCCCGAAGGACCCTCTGGGGAAGAGACGCATGAAGAATTGCATGAAGAAATGGCAGGAGGAGAAAACCCCCCTGTTGACGACGAAGAAAATGTAAATATCAACCAGGAACAATCTGTTCCCAAGACACCAGAAGAAAACCCACCTGCTGATGACGTGGAGAATGAAAATGCTTGTCGGGAACAGTTCGCTCCCAGAATGCCAGAAGAAATCCTCGATGAAAGAGGAGCAGAACTGAGGGCCACTCATGCGCCCACTGCCGAGGCAAGAGAAATTAAGAAATTGAGAAAGAAACAGCAGAGACTGCTGAACATTATAGCCCAGCTTCGGCAGAAAATTCAAAGTTTGAAAGCCAGTCTGAGAATAAGAAGGACCGTAAGGAGAAAAAGAAGGACAAACGCAGCAAGGTCCTATCAGATGAGAAGGCGAAGGGCTTATAGGCGTCTCATAGGTCAATACTCTGCTGATAGACCTACGACTGTTCCAACCGGCACTGAGGGACAAAATGTCGTTCCATCTAATATGGAACATCAAAATGTCGTTCCATCTGAAATGGAACATCAGAATGCCGTTCCTATTGACGCTGAGGGACAGACTGCTGTTCCAAATAGCCCATTGGAATCAACTGTTGTTCCAATCAAAACCGAGCCGCAAGACGACATTCCATTTACAGAGGGGCCATCGTACCCCTTTATTCATGTTAAGAAAGAAAGGGAAAACAAAGCAGTCCAAACAGAGGCACCACCTTTAGGGATAATTCGGGATATGAATTCCAGGCAGCGAAATGTGAAGGTCCAGGTAAGACTCCCTGCCTCTGAGAAATCATGGAAAAAGGATCCAAAAACTAAGGCCTTGCACCACGAGATGAAGCAAGCCCGACAGGAGGCTGACCAGCTAAGGGAACAAATGATCCCTCGGGAAAAATACGAGGAGTTGCAGCAGGAAGCTGAGCGGTTAAAGGAACAAATGATCCCTCGGGAAAAACATGAAGAACTGCAGCAGCAACTGCGGAACATGAGTCAATCAGAGAGTCAGGCCTTTGAAGGATGGTAGAAGGAACAGGAAAAGGTTGACAAGGTAACACGTCGACTAGATGCTGTTATTAAACAATTGGACATTGTATGTGCGCTATATAATGATGTTTTGACTTGCAGGGCCCCTGCAAAGAATTATGCTTTATTTCTCCTTGAAAGATACTTAAGATTGAAAATAAAAGCTGTCAGGGCAGGTGCCCCTATTCAGATTAATACTGTTAATGATTTTATTGATTGTTGCAAACATTATGGGGTTAAGGTCCAACGGTTACTGTGTGAATTCTATTTGCACAATATGGTGCTTGAACAGGAAACTGATTTAAACCCTGGCCCTTTCGTGGGAGATATATAGCTACAAGCCTTTGTTTCATTTGGGGTCAATCAGTTAAAGTGGCTCAGGGCTTATAATGCCTTTCAGAGGCAGGAGAACAGCCTAGATCTATGGGTCAGGGCCGAGCCTAGAGACCCAGTTCACCTATGGCAATCACACAAAAGCCTTATGAGAACCCTGGGCGTCATAGAACTGCTAGGACCCATGCATGAGGATTTGATCCGAAGTAGCTTGGAATATTTTCTGGCTATTAAGGATTTTGCCCTGGATGCTACCAAATTCCGCTATCGGATTTCTACCCCAAGCATCCAGCTCAGGGAGCCATTAAAATATGAGAATTTTGAGCTGGCTATTGAACGGTTGACCCTTTATGGCCAGCTCATTCTGCAAGCTGGGCCGTCTTGGTTAGGATACCGGTTCCGTAGCCCGATTATTTGGCACCCTGCACCTGGGTACCAGGCCTTGTATAATATGCCTGCAGATCAATTGAATCACTTCTTTGATAATCTGGTTGCTCACCATGGTTGCAGACCTCCTCACGAGGTGCCCTCTCCCGCCTATTCTCTTACCGCTCTCCATGTTAATTATAACGTTTTCATGAGGCCATGAAACAGAGTAAGCCGGGGGGTGTGTAAAGCATTGGAAAGGTATGTTTTAACAAATAACTTAGTGGTGTTTCAAGCAATAGTTGCAACCTTTTCTTTGTTATAAAATAGGGAGAATGTAACGAGAATGAGCACGAATGACCCAATCACTAATAGTTATCTTCTCTATGCAGGTAAAGACAAAAGTGGGAAAGCGCGGTGCAAAACGAGAATTCCATGAGGAGATAACAGCTGTCCCTCCAAAACCAAATAAAATCCAGACCAGGGCGAGTAAATCAAGGCAGATCAATCCGGGACGAGATGAAGGACTGTCAGTTCGGAGGGCTAGGCAGAGAAAAGAGAGGAGTTAACAGTTTAACAGATCCCTCAGGATCTTTGATCCTGAGGGATCGTTACTTTCAATTATTTTGTTGTATAGTTAACTCCGCTATTACTTGTATAAAAAGGGACAGCATCGAAGACTTAAGGGACTTTTGATTATCTTGTATCTTTACTTTTCGTTTACAGACTTCACAGTTGGCTAAACTCAGACTATCGAGTCTCTTTGAGACTTAGTTTTGTTGTACTATCATTGATGCGTTAATATAATATATTTGGTGTTACTTTCTCCCTGCATCTGAAGTAAGTTACGGCGGTGTGCCATTGGAAGCTAAGGGCCCGGCTCCAACGGACACTGGCTGATTGTATCATTTACAGTTTGGCTTTGTGCGGTTTGTTTATTGTTTTTAATAATCTGATATACTTACATGATGTTCCATACTTGTTCATCAGTAGTTTTCCTTTTGTAAATCTTTGTAACAAGTTTACATCATATTTCCAGAATTGATCACATAACATTGTTCTGAGCTATTCACTTCTGTTACAGAATTTATAAGTGGAACGTTTTAGCTACATATGGATGGAGTGATGATCATAAGAAGATGGAATTAATGTCGTGTGTGGACTACTAGTGATTATTTCAGATTATGTGTATATATGATTGACGTTTCCTGTTCATGGTGATTTTCTGTTCCATTTGATTAAGCTGTCTACTTGTACAAAAGGTTGCTCTTTCTTTGTATAGAATTGAGAGTGTTGAACTCGCGAGATTTAGTTTCTTTACTGCCGTTCCTTTTACTGCTGTTCCATTTCTGAATTGCCGTTCCATTCTGCTTTCTTGCTGTTCCTTTTTACTTGCATTCATTGGTTTGGTGTGAGAGGAGGATCAAGGCTGTCGTGAGACACAGCAGACGCTATTATGCTCCCAGATCCATGATCCATACTCTAATTCCTTTTCCTTCATCAGTTTCTAGAGGGATGGGTTATTGCTTCCGTACCCTTGACTGATAAAATTGCCATGTGTGATTCTTTTATGCAAAAGTAATTTAGCCATAGCTTAGCATTCGTTTACTCTTGTATTTCTTAGACCTATACTACTAAGCATTACTCTGACAAATAGCCTCAAATTGAGATACCCTTTACAATAACAAAACGCTCCCGGATTGACTTGTAATGTGAGATAACTAGAGGTGAAAAAGACCCTTGCTACAGCTCTACAACAGGAAGGCAGAATGCTGCTACAAGAAGGAAGAAAGAAAACATTGTGCTAAAACCCAAAATGACAATGCTTAAGAGAGACCTAATCAAAACAAATAACTCCAAGGCCATTAGACAACCATATAGGGAAAAAAAGATAAGAATAAGGAAACAAAAGGAGATGAGGCATCCACCATCAAAACAAAACTCAAACTACAGTGATGAAAAGTGACTTTCCAAGAGGTCTCTAATCTCTTTCTAGCTTTTGTCCAAGGCCTAAAAGATGTTATAGAAATGAGGGAAAGGCATGGGAGTCAAGTTGAGGGCTTGTCCTAGGCTCAGACTATCATTTATACTCAAAAATGATTTTCTATAGTTTTAACAGGGTTTCCTGTAGTTTTGACAGGAATTACTACAGGATGTCCTAGTTCTCATCTAAAGGCATTTTGAAGGTTTTAGAGGTGTCCAAATGGTGGAACAAGGTAGAAGAAGGTTGATAAGGATGTGGAAGACCTTGCTAAACTGAAAAATATTCAAGAAGCCATCTTGAATAAGGGGAAGAAGGCAAGCTAATGGTCTCAAGAAATGATGATTTTTGTTATGAAACCATCTCACAAAAAGATAGAAAAGATAGATCAACGCCTTAGAATTCAACCTCTTCAAGGGGGCAACCTCCTTTACATTACACAAATGAACAATTCTTGGATGATGCAAATGACAAAACCTCCTTTCTATATATAGGAGTCTAAGGGGTCACAATATAACCAAGCCGACCTAACAATAATAATATAAAGGCACAAAAATAACAATAGTGGGATTATATGGGGCACAATAATAACAATAAGGGATACAATGAAAATAGTAATGGGCGAATCACTAGTATTATAGGGACCTAACATGCCCCTCTCCTTCAAAAAAGTGTTGTCCTCAACACTTGAGTAGTTCTAGATGATTCTGTATAAAATTCTCATCCTCCCATGTGGAATCTTCAATGGGTAAGTTCTTCCACTTGATGAGATACTGTGAAATTGATCAATTTCGTAGCTGTCGAGTTCTTGTTTCTTTGATTGCTTCAGGTTCCAATATGATTTTTCCTTCCTCATCAAGTCTTGGAAATATTGTTTGAACTGGAATCTTGTCACCTGTAACCTTCTTTAAGCATGAAACATGGAAAACTGGGTGCACTCGGGAATCTGTAGGAAGCTCTAATTTGTATGCCATAGTACCTATCTTTTGCAACACCTTGTATGGACCATAATACTTTGGTGATAATTTATTATCCTTCTTAGGTTTCTTGAGGGGCATTTGTTTATATGGTTGTAGCCATAGGAATACCCAATCACCTACATCAAAACTTCTTTCGCTGCGATGTTGATCTGCCTGCTGTTTCATTCTATTCTATGCCAAGGTGAGGTTATCCTTTAAGAGTTGGAGAACTTGTTGTATATGCTCGATGTGACCTTCCACTGCTTGAACCTTAGAATTTTCTCTTAAATATGATGTGATGGATGGTGGATGATATCCATAAAGTTCCATAAATGGGGTCATTTTTGGTGCAGTATGGAAGGAAGTGTTATACCACCATTCAGCCAAAGGCAACCATTTGACCCATTGTGTCTATTTATCAGATACAAAGCAACGAAGATATCCTTCCAAACATTTGTTTACTATCTTAGTTTGCCCATCAGATTGAGGATGATAAGATGAGTTATGAGCTAATTGAGTACCAAGAGAAGAAAATAATTATGTCCAAAAATTTCTAGTGAAAATGGGATCTTTATCGCTTACAATAATCTTTGGGTTTCCATGTAGATTTTGAATTGTTTCCATAAATGCAATAGAAACTGTACTCGCTTTAAATGGATGAGATAATGCACAAAAGTGTGCATGCTTGGTAAGTCTGTCAATTACCACCATGATAACACTCTTTCCTTTGGACTTGGGTAAACCTATTGATAAAATCCATTGAAACTTCCTCCCAATGTTGGCTTGGAATCGATAAAGAATGTAATAGTCCTGGGGTCTTAATCATTTCAACTTTGTTTTTTTGGCAAACCAAACATTCTGCCACAAACTTTTGAATATCCGATTTAAGGCCATCCCAAAAAAAACCTTCTTAACCATGTGGTAGGTTTTTATAAATCCTAAGTGCCCTCCTTAGGGAGAGGTGTGCAATTCCCTAAGAATCTTTTGTTTGAGTTTGGAATTCTTACATAGGTATAACCGATCCTTGTACCATAACGAATCATTTTTCTAGCTAAATGTATCAGATGTACTGGGATCTTGTTGTATCTTTTGAATGAGTGCCCACACTTCCTAATCATTCTTCCACTCATCCCTTGCTTCATTTATCCAATCTGGTTGGATAATATAAATGGCGCAAAGAAATACTTCCACATCCTCATCCTTTCTTAAGAGTGCATCTGCCACAACATTTTGCTTCCCTTTTTTGTAGATGATTTCAAAGTCATAGCCCAACATATTTGTGACCCATTTTTGTTGCTCTTCTGAAGATAATCTTTGTTCTAAAAAGTATTTAAGACTATCATGATCTGTTTTTACCTTGAATAGTCTTCCCATTAGGTACGGTCACCATTTCTTAAGTGCATGTAGTATTGCCAACATTTCCTTCTCATAAATAGCTTTGTGTAAATACTTTCCTTTGATTGGACGACTTTTGAAAGCAATGGGTCTTTCTTCTTGCATTAAAACAACACCAATTCCATTTCCTGAGGCATCACATTCCACAATAAAGGTTTTTGTGAAGTCCGGCGTAGCTAACACTGGTGCTTCACACATTGCCTCTTTAAGATGTTCAAAGGCCTTTGTTGCTTCTAAAGTCCATGAGAATGCATCTTTCTTCAATAATGTTGTTAGAGGTGCTGCTATTCTCCCATAATTCTTAACAAACTTGTGATAATACCCTGTCAACCCGAGAAATCCTCCTAGATGCTTTATGGATGTTGGGATTTTCCATTCCTTAATGGTTTTAATTTTTCTAGGGTCTACCTTAACACCTTCATGAGATACAATATGACCCAGAGATTCCACCTCTTGTACTCCAAAGAAACATTTGGATATTTTTGCATATAATTGTTTCTCCCCCAATAGTTGGAGCACCATGTCAACATGTTGGACATGATCCTTCCAAGACTTGTTGTAGATTAGTATATCATCAAAAAATATTAACACAAGTTTTCTAAGGAAGGGTTTAAAAATGGAATTCATCAAAACTTGAAATATAGAAGGTGCATTAGTAATGCCAAAAGGCATGCCCAAAAATTCATAATGACCCTCATGAGTTCTAAATGTTGTTTTTGGAATGTCTTCAGTCTTCATTCTGATTTGATGATATCCTGAATGAAGATCCAACTTGGTGAAGTAAATTGATCCATGCAATTCATCCAATAATTCATCAATGACAGGAATGGGAAATTTATCTTTAATAGTGAGCTTGTTGAGCTCCCTATAATCTAGAAACATGCGCCATGATCCATCCTTCTTGTGAACCAATACTACTGGAGCATAGAAAGAACATTCACTAGATTGAATTATACCGACCTCTAGCATTTCTGCAGCCATACGTTCAATTTCACTCTTTTGGACACAGGGATATCTGTAAGGCCTAATGTTTGGAGGAACACTTCTTGGAATCAAATTGATAGCATGATCATGATAATGAATAGGTGGGAGGCCTTTGAGAGTCTCAAATACCTTGGAATGATTGTCCAAAACTTTTGGAGATTTGGAGAAATGGATGATTTTGATGTGGGAACCTCTTGTGAACATAATTGTGCAATTATGCCTCATTCTTTCTTTAGAAGATTTGTCATTCCGTTAGAGCTAATTATCTTTCCCAGTTTCCCTGCGATGCCCCTTAATTCAACTTCCTTTCCTTCTGCAGAGAATTTCATGAAAATTTCTTGAAAATTAAAAAGATATTGTACCCAAGGATTGTAGCCATTGGACTCCTAATACAACATCAACACCACCCATTCAAATGGAAAGAATTGGGCTATTCAATACATATTCTCCCATGGATAGCTTGATATTATGGCACTTTCCTAAGAAATTTATGGTTCCTCCACTTGCAACCATCACTTGACACTCTGGTGCTGGATATATGAAGCATTTCAATTTCTTGGCTATCTTACAATGAATAAAATTATGGGTACTTCCCGAATCAATCAACACTATTACCTTTTTCTTCTTGATATGCCCTTCTATCTTGATAGTTTGCGGAGTGGTAATTCCAACCAATGCATTACAAGATATGGTTGGATTTATTTCTTCTTTTTCTAGGGTTTGTTCCTGGTGTATATCCTCTTCTTTTGATGTTTCTTTTTCCTTTTCTTCCTCCTCTTCACAATATATGTAAAATAATCTCTTCTCAGCACACTTATGACCTTTAGTGTATTTTCTATCACAACTGTAACAAAGCCCTTTTGCTCTTTTTTCTTCCAATTTTTGTGGTTTCAACCTTGTAGGTTATAGATGACTAGGGGTAGCAACACTTCCATCTTTATGATTGTGAGTGGTAGGCTTCCTTGTTGCCATAATTTTGCTTTCCATTTTTCTTGCCAACCTAAATGCCTTCTCCAATGAATCTAGTTCTGAAAGGCGAACCTCATGTTGGATGTTATCTTTTAAAGTCCCTATGAACACACCAATCCTATGCTCCTCTGGAATATATTTTACCCTTATATTCAATTTTTGGAAGTCCTCAATGTGCTCTATAATTTAACCCTTTTGTTTGAGATTTATCAATTGGCTAAAAAAAGTGTTGCTTTTTGTATCCTCATAATGTGCTATCGTCTCATCCGTAAAAATAGCCCAAGCGACAATTTGTTTATGAGAGAAAAGCCATCGATAACATACAAACTAATTTGGTTCCAAATATAAAGTTGCAATGCGTACCTTTTTTGTGTCTTTCACATTATGGAGATTGAAAAATTGCTCCATCTGTAGTATCCATGTTCTGAGATCCTTGCCATCAAATTTCCTCATATCGATCTTTGGAACATGGTGGTTCTTCGATCCAACATTAGAGTCTATGAAATCATGATTAACATTTATTTTGTTCTCATCATGAGTTTCCTTTACTACCCTTTCACCATTAGTAAGAATTTCTTGTAGAAACTTTGTCAAATTTGTCTTCAAATCTGTCTTCAAATTTGTCTTCAAATCTTCCATGCTTGTCTTCAAATCATCCATATTAGCTTCCACTCCATCCATCTTAGCTTCCATGTCATTCATCTTAGCTTCTACGCCTTTATTTAAACCATCCATCTTAGCTTCCACGCCTTTCTTTAAACCATCCATCTTAGCTTCCATGCCATACATATTAGTTTCCACACCATACATCTTAGCTTCTATGTCTTTCTTTAAACCATCCATCTTAGATTTTATTACTTTTTTGTGCGAGTGACATTTTTTGCACTTGGTCTTGTAATTTTGATATATCATGTTGAATTTTTTCCCCTTCTTCATGAGTCATGCTAGAGCTTTCAGGTTTCTTACTAGGTGTTTCCGTTTTCTTTTTTCGGCTCATCAATTACCGATAATAATGCTTCACTATGCCCTTTTAATTCCTTCAAACTAGTTTTTCAAACCAAGCTTATGCAAAATTAAAAAAAAAACTACACACCTTTTTTTTTCACTTTGTAGGAGCTTGATATTGAATCTGATATATTTCTATAATTTTGGATCTCCAAGGTCTAAAATTTATTCTTGCGGTAACCCTCTGAGTAATATTTCTAACTCTGCAAGTCTGATCAAGATTGGATTCTCCAATGAAGAGTTATGTCAAATCTCGCACGATGACCTGAGTATAGACTTATTCAGTAGAGCGAACTTGTACGACGTGCCACGGATCACTGTTTCAACCTTAGGTTCTAAAAACTGTACCCAAAAAACTACAGTCTATCCTCTTTCTGCAACTTATTACAAAAATTCAATCTGATGCTCAAAGAGAAAGTTATGATGATTTTTCCAAGGTGACCGGTTTGGAATGTAATTTGGGGGTCTACCGACACCCTAACTTCCTCATATTATATCTCCAAAAATATAGCAATACAAGATCTAAAATTCAGAGCCGAGGTTCATACCGATTTATTCTCAAATGGGTTTTTTGTTTAGCTTTTGGAACTTCGTAGAGAAAGCGTTATAGTGAACATTCCATGATGACCTATTCTAGATGAAATTCTGGAGCTTGCACAAACCCTAACTTCCTCATATCATATCTTCGAAAATATAGTGAGACAAGATATTAAATTTGGACCCAAGGTTCAGCACGATTCTGTCTCAAATGGGTTTTTTTTCACTTTTGAAACATTGCAGAAAACAAGTTATAGCAAAAATTCCATGATGACCTGTCTGGAGCAGCGAAACACTAGAATCCAAAGCTCTGATACCAAATGTTATGAAACCATCTTACAAAAAGATAGAAAAGATAGATCAACACCTTAGAATTCAGCCTCTTCGAGGGGGCAACCTCCTTTACATTACACAAATGAAAAATTCTTGGATGGTACAAATGACAAAACCTCCTTTCTATATATAGGAGTCTAAAGGGTCACAATATAACCAAGTCGACCTAACAATAATAATATAAAGGCACAAAAATAACAATAATGGGATTCTATGGGGCAAAATAATAACAATAAGGGATACAATGACAATAATAATAGGGGAATCAATAGTATTATAGGGATCTAACAATTTTTCTTTGCACAAATATGTTTTTGGGAATGTCCTTGCAAAACTTCTTAATGCACAAGAGAGAGGCCACCAGGGCCATGAATGAGGCACAATGAGCTCACTAGGTTGCTCAAAGCATGAGCAACACTTTCAGCAGGGGGTATTATGGGCCTCTAAATTAGAAATAAATTAAGGCCCATGCCTCTAAATTAAGCATAAATTAAGGCCTATGACCATCCTCCAACACATTAAACCTCTCTTTTTGCATTAGATAATGTATTTTTAATTTTAAGATATTTGACATTAGGAAGGTTTATGAATAATTGCATATTTGTGCCTAATATTATTTATTTTTGTTGAATATTATGAGAATATTCGGAATATTATGAAGATTTGGGGGAGGAGATAATTTAGGGACTTGCTCCCTACATAGGAGGATCAATATTAAATAATAAATCAAAAAGATATTATGGAATTATGGCACAGATTGTGGAACTCCAATGATTGAGAAAATCTAGGAATGTGTTCCCTCGCATTTAATGCAGATTCCTAGTATTGGGAACCATATCCACTAATCAAGGGATTTTGGTGGGGAAAGCTTCCGCCTTTCATGGGAATGATTCCTAATCATTTTGTATAAGTACCAAGTCAAATTTCCCTCTAGGGAGAGATTTTTCATTAGTGTTCTTGTGGAGAGAACTCGTATTTGTGCACTTCCATTGTATTTTCTTGCAGGGATGTAATTGTATTGATGAAAATAATGAAGATTGGTTTCATGTTCAGTTTTTAAATCTTGTTCTCCACCATAGGTATCTGAGTTTCCTTGGGCTTGGCCAAGCCTTAGAGCCCTTTTGTATCATTTTCTTTCCTTCTTTTCACTTCTTATTCACATGCATCTCTTGTTTTTATTTATTTCTACTTATGTATCTAGTATTAATGATTTATTGTTGTAGTATTAATGGTTATTTTATGGGGAGGTGCATAATGATGATGGAAACATGCTCAGAAAGTTTCGGGTCAATCTATTCTACCATTTGGGAGATATGGACAAAACAAGTCTGCTACAAGAGGTAGTCCTGAATTACTACAGGAGTTTCCTGTAGTACTATTGGAAGTTCTAAAAATCTACAAGAAAGGCAGTCCGATGGAAAAATTATGATGCAGGCATGTTTTGGGATAGAAAAAAGGACATTGACTTCACCGCATCTCAGCTAACACCCATCATGACCATGTCACTCTATGGCCACACCTTCCACTCATTCCAATACCTATTTACCGTACAAAAAAGAAATGACACAAACATTAAAAAAAAAGGGCAGCTACAACAGCCTATTTGGAAGTAACAACAGACTTCAGGCCTAACCTTCAACATCATGATTGAAAGAGGAGAAGCATAACTACAGGCATAATGAAACTCCTCCAGAGCTCAGAAGAAACAGAGGAAGCCATCCCTTGCACATCAACAAGAAGACAAACCATCAGCAAAATAAGATCAACAAAAAATAAAAATGCAGTCAAGAAGATGTTCCTGAGTCATGAGAAACACAACAACATCAAGTCAGCAACAACATGCATGTCTCTCCATCAACCATCAGGTAAGTATAGGCATGTAATATTCTTGACCTGTTCCCTTGAGCATATTATAGTTAGAAATTTGTTGTCAATGCATAAGGGATGAGGCTTTATAATCTAAGGATGGGTCAACAGTCTCAATCGCCTTCAACTAGTTAATTGCATCTCACTCCTTCACTCATGCAATGTTGAAAAGTCAAATTATAAAGGGTTATGATTTCAAGGAATGAGGACAGCAGTTAAAAGATTTTTTTTTTCCAAAGGCCAAGTCACCACAACACTCCAAGCCCTCCATCCACTTCATATTCACTATCTATCCATCATTCATCCATCACATTTCATAACTTCAAGAACAAACCCTACACTCTGTCTCACCCTAAAAAAATTCTTGAAAAAAAACAAACAGAGCATCCTCTCCATTTTCAAAAACCTCACTACTATGTCTGAGCCCTAGTATCATCCTCTAAACTCTCTACAACATTTCTCATCACTTCCATACCATTAGAAGGCTCTGAAGGAAGAAGGAATGATTACTACAGGAAGGAAGAATGTTGGTACAAGAAGGAAGAAAGAAAAAATTGTGCTAAAACCCAAAATGACAGTGCCTAAGAGAGACCTAGTCAAAACAGAGAACTCCAAGGCCATTAGGTAACCATCTAGGCCACAAGAGAGAAGAAGAAGGCAACAAAAGGAAATGAGGCATCCACCATGAAAACAGAACTCAAATTACATTGATGAAAAGAGACTTTCCAAGAGGTATGTAATCTCTTTCTAGCATTTGTCCAATGCCTAAAAGATGTTATAAAAATGAGGGAAAGGCATGGGAGTCAAATTGAGGGCCTTTCCTAGGCTCAGACTATCATTTATACTCAAAAAGGATTTCCTCTAGTTTTAACAAGGTTTCCTGTAGTTTTGACACGAATTACTACAGGATGTCCTAGTTCTCACCTAAAGGCATTTTGAAGGTTTTAGAGTTGTCCAAATGGTGGAACAAGGTAGCAGAGGGTTGATAAGAATGTGGAAGACCTTTCTAAACTGAAAAATATTCAGGAACCCATTTGAATAAGGGGAAGAAGGCAAGATAATGGTCTAAAAAAACAATGATTTTTCTTTGCACAAATATGTTTTTGGGCTTGTCCTTGCAAAACTTACATCCAAGATTCTTAATGCACAAGAGAGAGGCCACCGGGGCCATGAATGAGGCACAATGAGGTCACTAAGTTGCTTAGAGGATGAGCAACACTTTCAGTAGGGGGTATGATGGGCCTCTAAATTAGACATAAATTAAGGCCCATGCCTCTAAATTAAACATAAATTAAGGCCTATGATCATCCCTCAACACATTAAACCTCTCTTTTTGCATTAGTTGTGAGCACCAGTATTGCAGCAAGAATGTTGCAACTCCTGGGGCCTCCTACTTTACTTTTATCAACCCGGTAGTTCGTAACAAACTTGGAAGTGACAATGCTATATGCACAAGTACTAGCTCTTACTGTAGGCTATCACTTGGCTAGCTGGCGCAAGATCACTAGGAGCTTAAGCCAAATTCTATGAATTCTCAGAAGAAGCTTTTAACTGTGATGAAAGAAAGCTAACTCTAAAGAAGCTATTCTACTTGCAGAAAGAGAAAGAAGATTGGAGTGTAAAGCAAACCCTAGCAAACCCTAATTCTTCCAACTAATCCTAATTTTGCAGAAAGAGAGATGAAAATTGATGAAATGAGTGCCATTGACTACTGAGAAGGTAAATTACATATATTCGAGCTACTTCTGAAAGAAAATGAGAAAAAAACATCATTTTGGGTTTTTTTATGTATTTTATGTGAGATTTCTATGCTTGTAATTTATTTTTTTGTGGTTGTGATAGAGATTTGGTGGCAATGGAAGGTGAACTTGGGGTTGCAAAGGTGTAGGAAAGTGTGGGGGAGTCCTAAGAATCCTCTAGTGACCTCCTCGAGACTTCCTCTACAATCGGACTTCAAAAAGTCACTTTAGGAAATTATACAGGAGGTTGGAGACTTCCTCTACAATCGGACTTCAAAAAGTCACTTTAGGAAATTCTACAGGAGGCTGCTGGGGATCTACAGGAGGATCTATAGGAGGATCTACAAATGGATTCCGAGAGTTGTTTTTATAGGTTTTAAAGGTGGAAAAATGGTGGTAAAGGGTAGCTGAAGATTATAGGAAGGTGTTAATGTGTCTAAAGCTCATGAAGGATGATTAGGGAAGAAAATGATGGTTGGATTTTTTCAAAAGACAAGAGGGAAGCTTATGAGAAAAATGCAGAAATTAGGGCAGATTCGTGAAGGGCTGTGAATGACTTGTGAAACTTGTGAGAAAGGAGATGACGATTTCTGCTTTACCGATGCACCATGAGCAGAGGTGTATTGTAAGAGAGCTGCAAGTCAAAATACTGAAATTGAGCAAGAAAAGAACTAGTTGTACCAAAAGAACAGAGCTATCTCTTATGTTAACCTAAATTCTGACCTAGAAACATAAAATGTTGAACAATGCTATATGAAAAGGAAAGCATGTAAAGATACCTATTGTAGAAACATAAATGAGCATGGAAAAATGGATCTGAAGCAAAACATTAACCTCTGAATCAAATTGTAACACTAGAAATTGCATGGGGAAAGCAAAACTGTGTTTTTATGGCAGCAAGCAGATCTTGACCTCAATTCATGGTCCCCAAAGGAGGAAAGGAGGTTAGGCTCTATTGATGGCCTTTTTGTATCTTTATCTTACCACTATTTAACCTACTTCAGCAACTAAAATGGAAACAACTATGTAGACCAACAAAAGCAACCTATTCTAACCAAGAGAAAATGAATCTATCTAACAGAAATTAATTCATGAACTGAAGCAAAAACATATAACAAAGAAAGAGGTTTTGGGTAGCTTGGGTTGGGCCCTAAACCAAGAGCTTCAGCCCTCTGAAAGAAATTAGTGCTGGCTCAGAAAATATTTCATCTCCATTATCAAAATAAAAGTCACATTACATAAACTGTCACAAGAGTAACCTTGAAAATGTGTTGAGTAAGAAATGCAATAAAAGTGCGAAAATTTGACTAACAACCAACTAAAATACTGAGCATCTAAGCCCTCCTATTTATACAACTGGAGCCTCCAACAACTCTCCTAAAATCAAGGAGGCTCGGCTCCCAAGACTAGAGATAGACAGCAGTTCTTCTTCACTTGCTCAGTTGCCCCTTTGATGCATCAATGTAGTTGCTTGTGCTCTGAGATTTTTGAAGGAGGATTCAAGGTAGGGGGTCATAAATGAGGGGGACACCATCCTACAAATCCTCTCCCTTGTTTTCCTCGAATATTGGCTACCAAATGCTCATTAAACCTTTGATTTTGTCTCAAAATTGACCAAAAATCTGCATAAAGCACACATTAGACTTTTTAGAATAATGACTAACCCAATTCACTCTATTAGCATAAATATAATAAAAAACATGCAATAAACTAATGAGAATGGTGGATTAAGTGGAGTTAAGAGGCAAAATGAGCCCATATAGTTACCCATTTATGGGGCTCATCATCACCCCCTAATTGAATGTGTTGCTCATCCTCTGAGCAACTAGTCTATCTCCTCATCTTTGATGGCCCTGATGGCCTCCCTGACATCCCATGCTTCTGATGTGAGATCCTCTTCCTTATCATGGAATCTAACCTTTCTGTCCACCTCTTCCCACTGTTGTCTTTCTTCTTCCTCCTTTGTGCCCTCTAGCAGTCCTAGCAACAGTGGGGGACTCAACTTGAGGCCAATCCAATTGGCCTTCAAACTTTGCATAGAGTGCTTATACAGTGGCACTCTCCTCAAGGCTTCTCTCATCCTATTTGGGGAGTGATACTCCCTGATCTGTAGGCTGTGTGGCAATGTGTTCCACCTTCTCATGTAGGCATGAATGCAGTCATCTCCAAGCAGTCTCTCCATGTCCTCAAAATGTGCAATAGCTTGGGCCTGCTCATTGATGTGCTTAGGGGCACCTTGAGGATCATCTGCAAGTTGCTGGTGTGTGCTAAGGAGAGCCATAGGGTCTTCTGGCTCTGCCCTAATCATTAGAGGCTCATTTTGTTCTTTTGCCATCAATTTCTTGATTTCTGTGGCCCTTTTCTCCTCATGGCTCATCCATGATGCCATGGCCATCAGCTGCAAATCCCCCAACCTAGCATTGGGGTCCCATAGGTTCATATCAGTGAGGACTAGGTTGTGCAAGTAAAACTATGCCAGTGTTGCCTTGTCTTCTGATGAACTATGGTCACATAGATCCAGGAATTGTCCATAATCCTTAAAAGGTATGGTGCCTCTCTGGGCTAGAGTCTTGATTTAGAACTGTAGCCACTGATCTTTGAGGTATACTCCATATGATTTGGCTGGCTGCCTACACTGTAGTGCCTCCATAGCCCAGCTGGCCATGCATGCTAACTGGGTTTCCCTTTCTTGCAGTTGTTTCCTCAACATTTCAGTCTCTACCTAGGTTTCCCTTTCTTGCAGCTGTTTTCTTAACAATTCATTCTCTAATTTCAAGTGAGATATTTTGATTGCTTCTGCATTTTTTACAGTGGCCAGCTCTCTGCCCATCTCTCTAATCTTGCTCTCCATGTGGTCAATGTCTTCCACCCCTTTGGACTTTGCAATTTTCATCCATCTGTGGCTCCTTACTCTTTCTTTTTCCAGCTCAAAGAAAAGAGGGACTGCAAACTTCTGTGGGATGATTTTCCCTCCTTCAAAAAGGTTGTAATAAGAGCCTAAACTAGGCTATGGGTCAAGTTCTAGTATCCTTGCTGTTTCATCCTTCCCCTTGGTCTGCTATTCTGCCCTTTTCTCAAGTTTCTCAGTCTCCTGCATCTTTTTCAAGGTCTCCTGTAGAGCGGTCTGCGCCTCCTGTAGGACAGTTTTGGAGTCTTGAAGTTTTATCCTTTCCCTCCAAGTGGAAGATCTAGGGCTTCCTCTTTCATAGGTGATGGGGGTTTTGGATGGAGATTCCTCCTTTTTGGCAGTAGGAGAATCTTCAATGGTGATAGGTTCTTTTGAGGGTTGTTGTGGCTTCCCTATTTTTATCCTGGTGCTTTTTCGAGCCTTGAAATACATGGATGGTTGCCTTTTTCTCTTTGGTTTGGGCTTAATTGGGGTGCTGACTGTAGCAAGAATAGCTACTGCCTCCATTTCCAGTGTTTTAGGAGACACTTCTGCCTTCTTTGCTTCTGTTTCTTTTTCTTTTGTCTTTTCTGCCTTTGCAGGTTTTGTTTCTTCTATCCCTATTTTAATTTCCACCTCTTCTTGTTTATTTTCTGCCCTCTTTGTTGTAGTCTTAGTCTTCACTGATTTATTCTTTTTCTTTTCTGTTTTAGTCATTTTTCCTCTTGTCCTAGGTTCCTTCTTTTTCTCTGCTATGGTCTTATCCTTCTCTGTTTCATGTTTTTCTTCCTCTGTTTGGGTTTCTTCCTTCCCTGTTTCAGGTTTTTCTTCCTCTGTTTGGGTTTCTTCCTTCCCTATTTTAGGATACTCTTTCTGTATTTGTATTTTCTCTTCCTCTTCTCTGGTTTCCTCCTCATCTTCCCCTTTTTGTTCTTCTCCCTCACTTTCAAATGGACTGAGGTCATATGTGAGGGATTTTACATCATCTTCCCTTGTCATATTTTTAAAAATCTCTCAGGCTATGGGTATTGTGAAGGTGTGGAGGGCCTTTTTCACCAGCAGTTTAATTAGCCCATGGTGAGCCAATTGGTCTGGAACTCCTGCCTTCAATTTGATGCTAGAATCTATTAGGGACTAGAGGAGAAAATAGGGAATACTGAGCTTTTGGGGTGCAAGAAGATCCATGCCATATCTTAACTCATGCAAAAGTCTGAAATGGTACCCATAAACTATGTTGTACCTTCCTTCACAGGAGATGTATTTGATGATTTGATAACTGACCTCATCCCAAGGGTAAGGTATGCTTATTCTCCTGATGCCATTTTTGTCCTCTACAGGATGCTCATCTGGCTGGAAGAAGATTTTCTTCGCAACTTGACCCAGTGGTTTTTCCTCCTCGCTCCAGGGTAGTCCAAGTGGGAGATTGGTAACCCTACTGATGAACTCTGGGTGATTTCCATGGTGAGACCCCTAAAACTAATAGTGGCATGGGTTTTTGAGTGAGGTATCAAGGACAGGGCAAATTCCTGCGTTACTTCTTCATCCAATTAACTCTAGTAAAAAGGGCTACTAAGCCCACGGGGCTTTGGATTGACGGTGAATGGATGTACTGTTAAGACACTCCTTGTGATAGGTCACTGGTTCAAATCCCCGTGAGTGCTTACCTACTAAGCCCAAGTTGCTACCACGCGACTGACCTAGGCGATCACTGCGCAGGAGTTTGAGCTTTGGCCTCCCTTCATGGCCCCTCTGGAAGCTCCACTGGAGGGGATCGATCCTCAGTAGGCCTTCTCATCATTGATTAAATCATTGCCCCCACAGCGCCCCCGACCAGCAGTTTTGAAATTTATCAAAAAGCTAGATGTTCTTCAAGAGGTCAGCTTGTCCCCAGTTCTTCCACGCATGGCTGCCTTATCCCTGGCAGAAAGAGGACTTATAAGTCAATTCACAAGCCTTTGGCCTTCTCCAAAAACTATTCAAAGATGGGTTGAAAGGAACTGGTCCGACAAAATACAAGGGAAAATATCAATCAGATTCTGCGGGAAAGGGTACTTCACCTTCCACTTTGAAACTAAAGAAGATAAGGATTTAATTTTCAGAAATGGGCCCTATTTCATGGACTCAAGGTGCCTGTACCTCAACAAATGGACCCCAGATTTCGACCCAGAGCTAGATGTTCCCAATGCAGTACCAGTCTGGGTTCAGCTCCTTCACCTCCCTCTCCATTGTTGGGGAGATGAATCGGTTCACACCATCGAGAATGCAGTCGGAAAATATATTGATCGCAGTGAACCAAAAGAAAATATGCAAGCCTATGCATAGATCTGTGTTGAAGTGGACCTTGGCAAAGGCCTCCCAGAAGCCATCAAGCTCAAAGTGGGCGACTGGAGCCATATACAACAACTGGATTACGAGCAGATCCCCTTTAAGTGTAAGGTATATCACGAATATGGCCACTTTGCCAATAGATGCACTAAGCTTATTGATTTAGAAAATGGATCACAAGAAGAATAATGGGAAATGGTTAAAAAAAAGAAAATGGTCTTTACAGTAAAATCTTCCCTTGATGCAGGCCCATCGACCTCCTATGCAGCTCATCCCACCCCTTCCTCCCTTGCTCCCTCTAAGCCACCCCCCCTCTCCCATCCTTAGACCCTCCCCTCATCTAATCCCTTCTCAGTTCTCTCCCCCCTGATCCCTAGGAGCCCCTTCTCCCTAAAAGCCAATGCCAAGACACTACCGAATCCTCATCGCCTCTTATTATTTCCTCTCAGCCTCTTCTTGATCCTCCCCTCAATAGAATTACTAGTAGGACATCCAAAGATAACGGGGGTTCTAGTGAATTCTCCAAGAAACCTGGCCCAGGCAGGAAATCTGCCAAGCAGCATATGGATGAGAATGCACAAAAGGACATAGTAATGGGAACGCAGACACCCATATAAACTTATATTCTAGGACAACATGACAAAGAAGCAATCAACAAGGACCAAGGGGGGTGAGCACCTCCCTGTACACCGCATATCCAATGATGAAAATATTATCTTGGAACATCAGGGGACTTGGGCACCCCTCTAAGGTAGTAGCCCTAAGGGATATTATCCTTTATGAGAAGCTAAGAATTATTATGTTACAAGAAACAAAACAAAACCACAAGGAAATGAGTAAAGTTATTGAGCAGCAGACACAGTATAGAGGCAGCATTAGTGAGGCAAGAGGAGCCTCAGGATGAGTAGCAATAATTTGGAATCAAGGTATATGGAATTGTATTTCAGAAACAATAAATCAACACTGGATCAAAACAACTCTAGAAAATAAAGCAGATCAGAAAATCATTATCATTTACAACATCTATGTGTCGAATCACTACAGAGATAAGGAGATCTGTTGGCATGATCTAAAAGACAATCTGGACACAGAAGAAAACACTAACATTATTATGGGAGGTGACTTCAATTTAATCCTCCACGCCAATGAGAAAATGGGAGGCATTTTTACACCTGATCCATACAGAATACAGTTGGAAAATATCATGCAGGAGCATGATCTTATGGATGTCCCTCCAAAAAACCATAGATACACATGGAACAACCGCAGGATGGTTGCTGGTAACATCATGGAGCGGTTGGACAGAATTCTCATCAATATTACACTTCTCTCTGCTTTCTCCGTTGGATATGCTAGCATTTTAATGTGCTCTGCCTCCGATCACTTCCCAATAACTCTAACGCTGGAAAACCACAGGCCCCTTGGGCCCATCCCATTCAGATATAGTTCCCTCTAGAATGATATACCAGTAGTTGTAGGAATTGTTTACAGTTCTTGGGTCCAGCATGTGGAGGGATCTCCCGGTTTCATTTGGGAAACAAAATTACGGAAAAAAAAAAAAGCCATAAAATAATGGGCTAAAACCAAGTACCAAGAACCAGAGAAGGTAAAAAAAGAAATCAAGAATAATCTGGAGAGTATACAAAGAGCAATAGAGGAAAATGGCCTTTCCCGAGAGAACAAATAGTAGGAAAATGAACTCTACTTACAGCTATACGGAGTTAATAGAGAAGAGGAATCAAAATGGAGGCTAAAATCGAGGCAATTATGGTTGCAAGGGGGTGACAAGAACTCAAACTTTTTTCACAAACAAACGACAGCCAGAAAGATAAGGAATAATGTAAGCTCCATCCTAGATGTTGAAGGTGATATACAAAGCACTTAGGAGGCCATTCGAAGAGCTGCTACAGATCACTATCGAGACTTGCTAACTGAAACAAAGGAAGAAGAGGATTACATAGATCTATTGCAGCACCTTCCAACAGGGATAAGCAGGGAAATGAACGATAGCTTAAACAAGGAGATCGATGAGGAGGAAATCAGGAGATCGATTTGGACTCTTCAACCTGATAAAGCCCTGGGACCGGATGTCTTTCCCATTTGCTTTTATCGAGCATTCTGGGGAATTATTAAAATGGACTTGACAAAAATGCTCAATTGGATCCAACAAAAAGGCAAAATAGGAGGATATACCAATGCCACTCATCTAGCTCTTATCCCCAAAGAAAACAGGCCATCTTCCTTTGCTCGTTTCAGGCCCATATCACTTTGTAACTCCTCCTATAAAATCTTGACAAAAATCATTACTACTCGCCTAAAGCCTTTGCTTCCTTCCCTCATTTCCAAAAATCAAGGGGGATTCTTGGGCAACAGACAAATAACTGATTCCATTTTACTAGTGCAAGAAGCCATCCATTCGAGTCAAACCAGAAACGAGAAAGGGTTTATTCTCAAGCTTGATCTGGCCAAGGCATTTGACAGAGTGAGACACTCCTTTCTCTTGGCAGCTTTGAAGAAGATGGGATTTGATGACCGCTTTCTCCACCTTATTCGAACCTGCATTTCGGGGCCATGGATCTCCCCTCTTGTAAATGGCAGACCTAGAGAAGCTTTCGAATCCTCCAGAGGCCTCCAACAAGGTTGCCCTCTCTCACCTTATCTCTTTATTTTAATGGTTGAATCCTTCAGCAGGGCGTTGGACTTCAATCGAAGGGTTGGCTTAATCACAAGAATAAAATTTGGGGATGGGATCAAGAACATAAATCATTCACAATTTGCCGATGACACCCTACTGATTGGAGGGGCCTCCACTACAATATCCAAGTGCTTCAAGTCTCTCCTTGACAAATACATGAGCTAC